>JBAMJV010009668.1:0-27500 GCA_037951105.1 Echinarachnius parma
CTTCTGGAAGGTTGGCTTCTGTCATATCAATAAGCCTGTTCAGGATGATCCGAGCAAATATTTTCCCAGCAATTGACAGGTAGGAAATTCCTCTTTAGTTTCCGCAGTCTCTCTTGCTGCCTTTATTCTTGTAAAACGCGATAATTACTCCATCTCGGAAATCCTTTGGCATCTTTTCTTGTTCCCAAATACTAGTCAGTATCTTGTGAAATTCATCCTGGGCATGGGGGCCTACAGCTTTGAAGAGTTCAGCTGGGATTCCATCCCTGTCGGATGCCTTTCCTGTATTTCGTATGTTTGATGGTGTTTTTCAATTCGCTAATAGAGGGTGGCTGGTGGAGTTCAGGTATTATATCATGTTGAGGAATTAGGTCCAGAGCAGAGGGATCAACTGTGGATGGATTGTTTAGCAAGGTACTGAAGTGCTCAACCCAACGGATTTGCAGGCCTTCTTGATCCTTTATCAGTTCTGAGCTATCTGCTGAGAGCAGGGGGTTTGGTCCTGATTTTGAGGGTCCAAACACAGTTTCCAATGCTTTGTATAACATGTATAATGACTTGTATAGTTGCGAGCATACCAATCAGCGTATCCTTGAATCTCTTCTGCCTTTTCATGCCACCACTTGTCATCCACCTTTCTTAGTTCCTTCTGGGCTTGACCCTTAAGATGCCCGAACTTGTCAGCCTTGGATGTAGAACGGGGTCATTCTGCCATTCCATATGGGCCCAGTTTTTTCTCCTCCAGAAGCTGTGCAATCTGTTCGTCATTCTCGTCGAACCAGATTTTATGTACACGCTCTTTGGGGCCATGTGTTGTCTTGGCCGTCTCGGTTACAATGTTTCTGAATTGCATCCAGTGATTAGTGCATTCAGTGTCAAAGGTGAGTCTCTGTATTCTGTCATCAAGAGCTTTCTGGTGATGTATGCGGCAAGAGGACTGTTACTGGTTACAGTCTAGCCGTGTTGAAAGCTGTGCACGCAGACTTTGAAGTCTTCTACTGTCGTCTTGAGATTTGTAGATTGAGGATGCTTCTGACTAGTCTATGGTATGTCCAGCATTCTGCGCCTCTCATAGAGCGTGTGATGCAGATGTCAAGAATGTCTCTTTGTTTGGTGATAACATAGTCTATCAAGTGCCATTGCTTTGATCTAGGGTGCATCCATGTTGTCTTGAACTTGTCTGCCTGGCGGAATAGAGCGTTGGTGATGCGGAGATTGTGTTCCATGTATTTGCCGAGAAGGAGTAAACCATTGCTGTTTTGTTTTCCAACACCATGGGCTCCAAATACAGCTTGCCATTCTTCTGTGGATTTCCCAACTCGGACATTAAAATCCACAAGTATAAGCAGTTTGTCACTTTCAGGAGTAGTCTTGATAAGTCTGTCGATGCTTTCATATAATTCTTCCTTTGCTTCGTCGGAGCTGGTAGGGTGGATGCATAGGCGCTTATGATGGTAATATGGGGCGATCTATTGAGGGGGAAGCGCAGGTTGATGAGGCGTTCACTAACTCCTTCATGAAGAGTAGGAATGTCCTTCAGCATATTGGTTCTAATTGCAAACCAAACACCATGTATCCTGTCTTCTGTCTCTGGCTTTCCTTTCCAGAAGAGGGTATATGCACTACCTGCCTCCGTGAGCATACCCTTGATGGCAAGCCTCGTCCCGCTTAATGCGGCAATGTCAATCCGATATCTGGCCAGCTCTCTTGAAGTGAGGGCTGTCCTTATCTCGGGTCTAGTAGTAGTGTCTCTGTCTAATAATGTTATTACATTCAATGCTCCTATGATGAGCTTTATTTGATTTATTTTAGTAGGTCGCCCGCCAAGCATGAAACTACCGGACGCGGGATTCTGGCCAGAGTAGGTGGGACAGGCTTTCTTTAGGGTACCTTTTCTAACCCCCTTCCCCACATGGGGTGGGCAGTGCTTTCCTCGTGAGGCTGCCCAGTCTCCTTGGAAGCTGTCCAAAGTTTCCGCTGTCCCGTGTTCGAAGACAAGCGACCATCTATCCAGGGCCGCCTACGTGCAGGTTCGCAACTACGACTGCCAGTGATCATCAGCACCTATCGCTTCGCTGCTATAGCCCATCGCCGCAGGACTTGGTAGAGTTGGGTTAATGCTTGGTTGCGCGATGAAACATGTGCGGGAATTCTTTTTAGTGGTAGAGCCATTGCACAGTAACAATCCCTCTCTCTCGACCTCGGGAGTCTTGGTCCAGTGGTACGAAGAATCGTCACGGCTGGAGGCTCCTTTGGTTGCAGTGGATGACCTTAACTTATTTGTACATTATCAAGCCCTAAGCGTTACAAGTCGCTTGCAGCGCCGGTTTTACTGGCCATTGTAACAATTGTTTGACAATTACGTTATCGCGAAAGATAACGGATGAAGATACTTTTAGGTGCATTAAGTCTCAAGATAATGATAAGGGTTTACATGGTTTGTGATAATAATAATAATAGAAAATAATGTTGCTTAGTTTATGGTGAACTAACTATAATGTCTTTAAAAAAACAATATGAACGAATCATTTCGACCGGAGAATAGTAAACGCCTTTAAAAAAAATTGTTTATCTAGATCCGAAATTAAGCCTCAGAGTGCCACGGTAGACTTAAATCACACTCATCTTTGAATCAGATCTACTGTATGTGTTGTACGTATTCCTTATGTACCTACGAGTGTGGAATGATTATTATGCACTCAGACTTCTTACAAAGCTGAACTTGTCGAAAAAAATGGGAGAACTATTCAAATTATTTAAATTATATTAATAATTCATCATGTTAATTCATGGTAATTCGTCAGACGGACTGGGCCAACTGCATGGATAATTTCAATTTAATTTGGAACTCTACACTCAACTCGAAGGATGCTTAATAGACTCATCGACTGGACAAAATGGTTTATCCTAACGGTTATTGTCATTCGGCTTCAGTTTATAACTATAATATAAATGAACATGAGCAATGCAAATATAAATCCCCCGGGGTTCGAACCCGAGACCGCCGGATTTCTAGACCGACGCTCTACCAACTCAGCTACAGAAAGCCCTTGTGCTGGTTGTTCGTCCCTGAAACCCTTTCCAATGCTCTTGATGGTCAGGAGAAGAAAAGCGACTTACCATTTCCATATGCTTTGATAACTTTGAGTGCCAACAAAGCTTCGGCAACCTCCCCAAACGATTCGGCCGCAATAAAGTCCGCCCCCTCAGCTGCAGCCCATTCAACCTGTTCCTGCATGCAAAAATGATGATAATAATACTGATATGCATACTTCTAAAGTGAAATTTTAAACATCAATTTCAAAAATTTCTCAACGTGGGAGGGGGAAAACCCATCCCCCAAATTAGTATAGTCATGCATGTACAGTGTGCGCGTTTTTGTGTGCGTATGTGTGTTTGTGTGTTTGGGTGTGTGTGTATGTATGTGTGTATGGGTGGGTGTAGGTACTTTGTGTTTGTATATCAGTCTAATCATGAGGGAGATGATTTCTTAAATGTTAGTATATCAAATCTCCTTCCAAGGTGTGCACCAGATTGCATTATTTCGAGTGAAAAATTGCAAAAGCTCCCTACCGTGAAAGGGGGGATACCCCCCTCCCGCACCTTCCCCTACCCCATCAAGCGCTTCGCACCCTCGGGCTTGGTCGCTCCAGACCCTCGCATCGCATCCCCCTTCTCAAAACAGATCTACGCCACTGGTAACAGTGCAGTAACGGAATACTTACTTTATACATCTCTTCGACCAATGCGATCTTCTTCTCATCACCAGGTGTGAATTGTCCTGTCTTGGCGATGTCTCCACACATCAACGTTCCAGTCTCGTCCGCAACCTCTCTCGCCATCCGCAGGGCCAGACGATTCACCTTCTCTATCTCGTTTGCCCGGGATACGATTTCCATTTTGCTGCGATGTGCATAGTACTTTAAAATCCAAATAGATCATATTTATGTCATAATTCACTAATTAGCTTTAATTCATTGGAATAGAGCAAAACAAAATTCCTTGTAAAATTTGTGTTTGGCCTTTGTGATATATGTATTTATAAGGCCTATACACATTTTTACAAACATATAAATCTAATAATCGCCCTATTTGAATTTTACATAAGAAATCACATTAAACATTTTTTCAAGGGGGTTGGATTTTCAGGTGTCAAAAATCCGCCCTCTGGCATAAAAGGGTGATATTCGAATGAAAACATCCTCTTTCATATACTTCTTTCTACAATTTATTAATAGTACGTAAAATGTTTAGTCCCTAAAATCGGTTTGATCGGAACTGTTCTTTCCCCTTTCCACAAAATTCAAATGTTGTGCTGCATCTTTGATATAATTATAGGCCTTATAACTACCGTGAAAGCCATCACAACGTCGCTGCCAGCTCGCACGAAGTCGCGGTACATCTGGCGAACGAGTTCGGGGTGATCTACGACGACTTCGGGTACGAAGGGACCTGCCTGGACGTAGCAGAGCCTCTCAAAGGCTAACACGTAGCCCTCGGCGATGATGACACGCTCACCATCTCGAAATCGCTCCAGCAACCCTGAAAATGGGACAACGACATATAACGCCCACTAGGGACCTAGTACCATGATCGTCAAAATCCACAAATAAAATGTTACTTAAAAACTGTAGTGGTTCTTACTTCTTACATACCTCCTTGCGTTCGTATTTTACAAACAGGTTTCGGTTTCCGAATTTGTGTGTTTGTTTGTTTGTTTTATTTTATTTATACACTGTCAAAAGCCCTCGATCAGCTAAATAGGCTGTTTTTTTCAGAGAGGCCGTGAAAAAAGTCATACAAATATAGTAAACACATAGAATTTTTAAAAATATATCATACAAACTACAACAACAACTACAACTACATATTATGCATATTATAAAGTGCAAATATAGGCTACATTATAAATTTGAAGTTGAGCATAAATCAACAATCGAACATACAAAAGCTTTTAGCTTAAAGTCATGCTTGTAAAGTGTCTAACTCCACGAAAATTACTTGGAGCTTCCTCGTTTCTCTTCTACCGTGTTGTTTAGCTTATGGTAAAAGAAGAATAAAATAGGGTTTGATTTTTTCAAATGTCCCTTTAGTATGAAGATAATTATCATTGAAATCTTTTATTTGAAAAACGTTGATCAACGCTTTTGATAAAAAGTACAATTGTCCTAGCTTAACACGTCCGGATGCAGCACGCGTGGGAAACATTGCGGAGATTGAACTTTGAGCCGAGCGAGCACAAATTCCATGAATTCTGTACTACGTCTGTAAACATACACGGGTGCGAATATCTCAAACGGATGATTATTACTGCGACAAATGTATGGCAGACCATCAGTATTCGGTGATAAAATATGAACTCAATATTCGTTTTTTCACTAGGTAAACAGTGTTCGTTTTCTTTCAAACTTTCACAAATCTTTCAATTGTATTTTACAATGATATTGATATAGGATTGAAGTCTCAAATGTAATTTTGTGCAATATCTGACACTTTACAGGTATCACTTTAACTAAACAAACATTATCTATTTAATTTGTAAAAGCTATTAAATTATCCAATAATCGTACACGTTCAGGTAAACTATCAATCTAATAGTTTACCTGAACATGTAAGATTATTGGATAATTTAATAGCTTTTAAATACTCAGTGAGACATATAAAAGCATATTAAAGCTCCAACTATAAGTAAAGTGATTTGGTTGAAGTTGACCAATTTAATGGATCATGTGCCACTGATGAGAATTCAGGCCAATGAGTCGGTATATACTATACAGGGTGGCCCCCCGAAAAACGGAACGGTGTACTTGCCATAATAAAGGAACATAATGACTAGGTTCACGGAATAGGGCATCTTTTACAAAGAACAATTATACCAAGAACAGTAATTTTGATCGAGTAGTTTTTGTTTTAGGACGTCTCAAGTGAGACCTGTGGCCGAGGACGGGTGTGTGCTCTTCTACGGTCTGTTGATTTGTATGTTATTCTAGCATATTGGCATCGATGAATTAGAGCCGGTCGCTGGTCCGTAAAAGGGCCCCTGCCCCCATGTAAGGTTCCTATTCTTGTCAATTGTTACCAGGTCAGTGCCTGATAAATCGCACTTCCTGCCTGTCATAGCATTAAACAACTGTGCCCATTCTCTCGGCACACGTACAGCTGAAAGCACGCTAACAATGGCGCACGTATTGCTCGTTGTTCGGTGCTATATGACGGGTGTTTGTGTTCGGTTTATATAATGGCCCCCGGCCCCAGAAAGATGATGGCTATTTCAGGATTAACCTGTTCAAAATCTGACTTAAGATTGAGTGCTGACTTTAAATCAACCGCGAAAAAGCCTATGTCGTGACATTACTGCAATATTGGTGTAAATTATTGTTTTCACACAATCGGCCTTCCATATACTTGTTGAGCCGCGGACCTGGTCATGCGACTGAAGCTAGTATAAGTAGGGTACAAAGGTTTTGGAGACTTCCCATTTCCGATCCCTGGTACAACCTTTGCGGCCTCTGTGAATTTTTTGTTTGTTCATAGAGCTACGCCCACTTTTGGGGTTACTTACAATATAGGAACGAAATAAATGTATTAAATTGATACGTTTGGTGATCACATTATTTTTGATACTCCATATTGTTACGAATATTCGAATGACACTGATGGTTTAACTGAATACTATTTTTTAAATCTCATTACCCTTTGCCTATGTGGGAACCTGTTGGGCTATGCACATAGTCGAGGATTTTAGGGAACGGGTAAATCTTCACATTCAATATGTAATGTAAGAAATACGCTCATAATTAAGAATCTTCTCACTAACTATCAAAACCAAGTAGATTGTACCAGATTGCTTTTCAATTATAATCTGAACATGATTAATTTTGCATTCATCATTTCAAATCATATTTGTTGGGGCAACTCACAACTTAAACTGACTGACATATTCATAACAAATTGATGATCGTTTATTATATTATAATTAGGTAGTATTTCAATAGGTATACTTTTGTAGTTCCATTCTTGTTTAGCATGATGTATATAATAAGTAATATCATTATACAAATTGACAATGCTGAAAACACAACAGCTATTAAATGCTGTATCATTAAGGCTTTGTTCAAGAATATAAATGTTTAGAATCATAGTTCCGCATAAAATCAGAACACAATACATGATGCATTCACATCGCTCATTACAATATAACAACGCACGGACAAAACGGCAACAACTTTAAATGACGGGCCTTATACAGTTTAATATGTACACTCGTATAGAAAACTGTGTTTCATATATAATTATTTTACCTTTCGTTACTGATTTCTTCTTTGTAGAGACTGACATGACTTATCGATTGTATTGAAGATAAACCAAGAAACTCCAATTTCATTGGGTTGTTATTTATTGTTCTCGCTATAAACGTAGATGCACTGCAATGAGTTGAATGTCTACTAGGTTCCAGTCACCAACGATCTTATCGCAGTCTACTTCGCACAGCAGACTTGCAGTATATTTTACCTGCAAATAATTATGGAATATATATAATAATATATTATAATACTGCAACATGCATGGCTGCGTTTAAATACAGTAGCTGCCCCGCGACACTATGGTTGGCCATAAGGATTAAAACCTATAATATACTATTATACAAAATAAAGAGCTCGCAACCGAAAGGCGCTAAATCCTCTTTTCACGAAATTGCACGTTTTACACGAATTGAATAGACCTCTCTCATTTGTATCTAAATCACTAAATTTCCCTTCAGGAAATATGAAAAATATTGATATGAAATTTATCCTTTCAACCAAAAGGCGCTATATCCATTTCGGATTTCAACCAAAATGCGCTATTTCCACACCTTTCTATTTTTACTCTGATTGGCCCAATCCTGCCAGCTTGTATTTGACCAAGCATAAAGCAGGACACATAGAGCATAGTACAGGCAAACCGCGTGATGCAATGTGTATTATTGTACCAGTGGTTATGTGATGAAAGTTTTTGCACATTGATGATGATGATGTGTGTGTGTGTTTGTGTGTGTGTGTGTGTGTGTGTGTGTGTGTGTGTGTGTGTGTGTGTGTGTGTGTGAATGTATGTTGTGTAACTTGTGTATGGTCTGGGGTGAGTGTGGTTGGGCATCATCCCCTACAAAAAAGAAAATCGTGAGCCCCCTTAGGTCTTTGCCCCCCCCCCCCCCCCCCCCAATCCCAAACTGCTTCCGGCGCGCCTGGTACTTACCCAATTTGATACCAGTGGCGTTGGAAGGAAATTTGTATATACTAACATTCAAGAAAGCATGATTTAAATCTTGTCTTACACCTGATTAGACTGATATACCAAACAAACGAACCCACTCACACACACACAACACACACACACACACACACACACACACACACACACACACACACACACACACACACACACACACACACACACACACACACACACACACACACACACACACACACCACACACACATACACACACACACACACACACACACACACACACACACACACACACACGCATACATACACACACACACACACACACACCCACGTACAAACGCACGCACGCACACACACACACACACACACACACACACACACACACACACACACGCACACACACGCAAACAAACACGCAACACTGTATGCATGTCTACGAGATGGTCATGATGGTATTCTTTTTTTTGCAGAATTAAACAACGCACTTGCAGTTCCAAATTTGACGGTGTTTTGTTTTTATTATTAAGAAAAGACATGTTAACAAATTATTGACAGTAGTACTTTGTTTGCTTATAAACTTTTAACAATTTTACAATTTCTAAAGATCTCACTTTGCCAAATAAAACTTAAAGTGCAACTCTTTTTTTTTGGCACTTTTTTTTAGAAAATTCATTTTTTTGATGATGAAAATCTAACGCTATGGCAACCATTTACCACTCACATTGTGCGTAAGAAAATTGCGCATCCATTACCGTTTGAATGATCAAAATCGGTGAAATACTTTTTGAGATATATGAAAAAAATGCTAGGGGGTACTTACTTGTTGTGAGTAGTGTATATATCATATTTCAATACCGTGAGGGATTTTTACCTTATACTGACGCGCTGACAAGACGTGTTGTCAGTAGCAGGGGGCAACTGATGTCCTCCAACCCGTGCACTGAATATTATTTGGTTGTGATGTCGAGGATTTCATACTAATGAAAAGAAATCAAATGAAATTCATTTACCAAACAACAACATCGTTAACAAACATATACAAATCACAAAATAGTAAAAAGTAATAGAACTTTATAGTTGGTAAAAAAAACACACAAATAGCCAAGCAGTCAACTAGTCAACCGGGTTAACACCCTACGCACGGTAAATGACATTATTTCACCTAGCTGTATAGAAAATAAAAGCCTTTGTTAATATAAACGTATGTTTATAGTATTTCAGCTGCTTCTGTCTATAAGTTCAGTTTCCATATTATCCAACTGCGGTTCAAAGTTGAGCTTTCTCGCAAGTCGCACCCTCAACTTCGTGGTTCCCCAGGCAAGAGCGTGGAAGACGAATATCGCGACGCACATGCCGATGACGGAGCACGCCGCAACCACCGGGTTACCGCTATAGTCAAGGATGGGGTAGATCGGGTCGTGGTCCGTGGCCCAATAGATGAGCGTGAATGTGAGATACACCACGCCATAAGTTAAGGGGTAGATGATGTGAGCGAGTCGTAGAGGTGTAGCCGCGATGCACAGATCGAATAGGGTAAAAACAGCGGGAAGGAGATGACACGTGATGTTGTAGAACCAGTCGGGATAGCGTGGATCGAAGAGGGCGCCCCAGAAGATCACCAGCACGATCCACGTCCACGTCAGCACGATGTTATATAGCAGCCATTGAAACTTTAAATGTATGGAACATGCTGAAAAAATAATCACAAAGGGTGAACAGAATTCAAAGTAAACTTTTACCATGAAAGATTTATGATCATGTTGATTGAATGATTGGTTGATCGATCGATCGATCGATTGAATGATTGATTGATTGGTTGGTTGATTGATTGATTGATTGGAATAAACGCTTGATTGATCGATCGATCGATCGGTCGATCGATTGACTGATTGATTGGATCAAATGATTGATTGATCGATCGATTGAATGATTGATTGATTGGTTGGTTGATTGATTGATTGATTGGATTAAACGATTGATTGATCGATCGATCGGTCGATCGATTGACTGATTGATTGGATCAAATGATTGATTGATTTATTGATTGATTGAACGATTGATTGATCGATCGACCGGTCGATCGATTGACTGATTGATTGATTGATGGATTGATTGATTGATTGATTGATTGATTGATTGATTGATTGATTGATTGATTGATTGATTGATTGATTGATTGATTAATTAATCAATTAATTAGTTAATTGATTGATTGATTGATTGATTGATTGATTGATTGATTAATTAATCAATTAATTAGTTAATTGATTGATTGATTGATTGATTGATTGATTGATTGATTGATTGATTGATTGATTGATTGATCGATCGACTGATTGACCGATTGATTGGATTATAATAGTTGATTGACCGATTGATTGATTGATTGATTGATTGAGTGATTGATAGATTACTTGATTACTAGATTGATTAATGATTGGTTAATATAAATATGAACATTTTCATTCAATGAACTACATGTATCTGACATAAGAACAAATTATATGCTGCATTATCAAACGAAAATCTGTAATATTGTCCCTGATTGTCGGTTACCCCCGGTAGTCTGATTCACGTAAACGTGATCCATTAACTTAATCAGATTTTTTTCCCCAAAAGTAATACTGTATTTGAGACATCAATCATAAATCAATGTCTTTACAAGATTCTCCTGCCAATGATATACAATAGTTGCGTATAGTAGAAAAAGAACACTGTTTATCTAGTGAAAATGTATTTTCTTTTATTGACTTTTACCTTGATTGTATACGGTTTAAAACCATTATATTGTTGAGACATGCATGTTTGTTCTTTACTTGTAATTCTTTTCCATGAACATAGAAACAAATCTGAATACAAATTCGAAATTTAAATTTACCTGTGGATGTTTTGCGAAGAGATAGATACAGGACAAGGTTGATGAGTGTCGCCAGATTGTACAGGTTGAACACGAGAAATGTCCATTCGGTCATGTAGATGTAACTCTTGATGCTCGTACAACATGTCCACAGGTAGATCTGATAGCCCAAGAAATAGCCGGTGACTACGGCGCGATACAACAAGAGAATCACCCCGGGCGGATTCCACTATGATAGAAAGAAAATAACAAACGAAACTACATGGGTAATATGACTGTATTTGGCGTTTTAGCAGAGAGACAAGGTTGCATAATCCTGAGTCATATCAACGTACACAAGGCGTTCGCAAGATGGCACCACACGTCTGATTTACGAATCCGAGCTACTGTACCTTTATAATGATGATACAAATACATCATCATGATTTTTTAATGATAATGTGTGATTAATAAAGGATTTCCGGGTCTTTTTTTTCACCAAGTTGGCCAAACAAATTCGTGTTTTGCGCATTCAATTTCAACGATTTGTTCTCTCTACAGCAAAGTTGTGCAGTTCAAATTTGTTTCTTAGCATTTGAATAGATGCTAATAAAGTACATTCGAAATTATTTTGTTTTTCTCTCTCTGTTTCTTGTATTTCTCCTCCAGTATGGACTGTACTTTTTTTTGTTTACCATGTCTGCTACATTTCTTCCTGCTCTAGAACATAATGTAGAGACTTAACTCTTATCTTTATCTGTTCTTGTAAATAGTGTATTCTATTTTTGTTATTACTTTTTTCTTGTTTGTATTAATCTATGATTAATGTATCTTTAAGAATAATGTAAAACTTGTAAAATCTTAGGTATGGCAACACCTTATAAAGCTTCCAGCTTATATTGCCAGACCTCTGCGTGTTTCTATTTCGATGTTGTGACAGTTTATTTTTATGTACGAAATTTATTATTGTGAGACATGCAGGAATATAATAAATAAATTTAAAAATAAATTTGCGTTCGTTTTAAACTTTTTTTCATATTCGCAACACTGAATTAAATTTTAATCGAGACAGGTGCGTGATTGTGCAACATTTGATTGTTAAATTGTTTAAATTGTTTTTCTTTAGATAAGCTAAATGCAACTCAAATTACATAGTCTATTTTCCTAACATGTATGTCTTGCACGACATACACGTGAATAAGGGAGTTCGTAGTTAGCCCATGGAGCAGTATGACGTCATCGGGTCTTTGGAAGATTGTACCAAAATTGAGGCTTTACGCGTACGTTTACGGCACAACCTGTGACGCACGCATTTAAAGTACAGGAGCTCTATGCAGAATTTCCGCGTGCGTGCGTGAATTCTCCTTGTGTTTCGTTACGTTTGAAAGGCCTGACAAAAAAAAACCTCACCTTAATCCTAAAATATATAAAATTAAATAAATATAACCTTTCATTTTAATTTTCAAACTTGAAGCAGGCTAAATAATTTTTTTTAGAATATAAATCACACCTTTGCCCGTTTTTCAACACTTAAAGAAAACAGTACACAAAAAAAATCTACGTATGGGGCCGTTTCGATTTCAATAAAAGCCCCGATACGAACGTTTGCATTTTTGTTAAAATCCGAAAAAATAAATGTAAAAAAATCAGTCTTATGTATATGAGATGTCCATTATGATTAATTCAGAAAAACATTCATGACTTCGAGCCAAATTCCCCGTGAAAACACGTTTCAAATGTGACGTCTCAGAAATTGGCGCATGCGCAGTTTGTAACTACGAACTCCCTTATTATAACTGATATTAAAAGCATCTCAATAACTTAAACTGTGTTTTATGTCAGTGCAATGAGTAAGCAAATATCACTTTTGCATTTTAGCTCGTTACTCGTTCATCTGACGATGATTTACCATTTACTTGTCACACATCACCCAGATGACATATCAAACTACAGATATACATATTTACATCAAATCTACTAAAGATCCCTTTAATTATGATTCATGATGCATTCGCGTATATATACATTATTTTTGTACGGACGTCGAGGTCGTACTTTGTTGATATTAGGGTTTCAATTACATGTTATTGAAAATGTATATTATTTACATAAATTTTCTTTGTAAACATAACAATATTAAAACCCGAACGTTTGTCTGCAGTTATCCCTATTGATTTGGACACATCGATATAGGGATTACTGCAGTAATGTGCTTAGTTTATTTTGACTATAATACTGTAGTACAAACATTGACAGATGGATGGACTATGGAACAATGTTCAGACTAGAAAACACTTAATTACGCCACTTAATTATAGTTTTGCATGTTTATAAATGGAGACGTGATGTTTAAAGGGATCTAGTAATATTGTCCAAATCACCATAATCCAATTGGAATTCTAGCGGTTCCCTCATATATCTTGCTTGTTGTATTCGTATTAACAATAAAAGCATGGGACAGGGTTTTTTTCTTCGAATTTCCCTTCCGTTGAAAAGATATTAACGATTGAAGTGTTCAGATTTTAAACTATCCACTGGATAGTCGCAACCATGTACAAAGTCAGTGCAATGAGTTAGTGAATATCACTTTGCATTATTTTTTGCTCATTACTCGGCCAATATATAACGTCCATCTAACTTAAATTTTCACTCGATACCCAGTGGACTTTTCAGATAACAACAATGTATAACGTCCATCTAACTTAAATCAATACCCAGTGGACATTTCAGATAACAACAATATACATAGTATCAAACATTCATCACTTTTTGCACATTTCAACAAAGTTACTAGATCCCCTTAATTTTGTATTCGTATTTTTGTTTTGTTATAACTGCATGAAGAAATCTGTGTCACTTTAGGTGTTTTATCTGATCATAACCATACATTCCATGCATTCTATATGCGTGTCATGCGATACATGAACATTAAAATTACTTGTAATGTGATTATCTCGTACAAAACGAGACTTATTTAGAGCTAGCATCTAGTCACATAGAACATTATTACATATCCGAACATGAAAGGGGAAACAAAAAAATAAACCTTTTCAATGCAATACTGCTTTCAAAGGCACCCTCTCCTCCAAACGTTGTAGAAATGCGATATACGGAATACTAGTATATAACATTTCGCAATTAAATTAGCCCTATCGCTAAATTACCACAAAAGATTATTATTATTATCTCTTAGTTTCGAGTTAAATAGGCATATCTAATTTATCGCGACGAATCGCTGCCAGAAAGGACAAACTCATCCACAGTGTGAACACACTTTGTTTCACAGTGTGGACGACGATGTTAAATTCGACCGTTTTCACAGTATGAAAGCCAATTCACACTGTGAACCCATTGAGAAATGTCTGAGATACACAGTGTGAGCGCACTTGGCTTTCACACTGTGAACATGCTCGAACATTTAACACTGTGGTCCACACTGTGAAACACAGTGTGTTCACACTGTGTTGACACTGTGGATGAGTGTGTCCGGCAGGGATGAGCCTGAAGACGTGCTTTTGATCAACAATAGCTTGTCATCGCGTAGAAAATTCACGTCCCTTTACGGAGAACCTACGACTGTCGTGCGTTCACGGTACAGTCATAAATATTCTTCAGTGACAGCAAATTTTAATGATATACACAGTAAAAAAAAGAATGAAAATACATCTTGATATGTCAAAAATCTTACCTGACTTCTAGCAAAATCGTCATCATTCTTAGCGGACAGTAAAAAGTCCCGAGGTGAACATTTTCCGCAGCCGCCACAAATCACCATGTTGCAAAACTGATATAAATAATCCACACGAAAATGTGATGGATCAAGGGACCCGTATACAGGTATAGGACATCGGTTTTCTTACAATTCTGGGAGTATGCCAATCCCCGGTTTAACTATAATGTTGTACTTGCTTATGTGTTTCTGATATTGAACAAACAAACCAGCCGCTAGCTCCGCTTGACTTATTAGCAATCTAATGACTACATTATTTTAGTGATTACGCGCCATATTACGGAACCTTTGCAATAGTACTGAGGCAAACATTTTGGTGTATATTATACAGTGTTTACTTTCGAGACAGCTGCGCCTGAAGTTATACGAGTGGAATTTACTATGTCACTGAATGTACGCAAGTTAATTGCGATCTCTTGGCCATGTAATCGTTATTTACCTGATAAGAGAAGGTTTTGGGTTATTTAATTTACTTAACAGATTTTCCGGGACTAAACATCATACAGTCAAACACGTACACTCAGACATTACGGTCAGCTAGGCACTTGACCTCTGATCACAAGGTTCCGAGTTAAAAATAGAAAGAAAAAAAAAACACCCGGCATTCACATCCTTCCGCAATGTATTGGAATAAAATAATCCATATTGCTATCCTCTAACCAGGATTAGGGAACATGGGTATTTGGTCATAAGAGACAGCTCGAGCTATTATGCTCCCCAGGGAGGTAATATCGATGGTGGCATGGTGCACATTGCACAATATCAACCAAACTCTTATTACCACGGGTAACTACCACTACCACTACCGTACCACCACCACCACTGGTCCACCACCACCACCGCCGCCACCACCACCACCACCACCACCACCACCACCACCACCGCCACCACCACCACCACCACCACCACCACCACCCCCACTACCACCACCAATACCACCACCACCACCACCACCGCCACCACAACCACCACCCCCACTACCACCACCAATACCACCACCACCACCGCCATCACCACCGCCACCACCATCACCACCATCTCCAACAAAAAGAAATTAATACAAAAATAGAAAATTGCGAAGAAGCGTCCCGTCGGCAGATTGCAAATTCTGCATCTGAAACACTTGAAGTTCATCATCACGATCTCATATCGATAAACTTACATAATTACTACATTATAATGTCTTCATTGCCTTCTCTCAGTGTTTATGCATGTTTGATTATTTATATTTTTTACATCTTTATTTAAACACAGAATAAAAACTCGCTATCAACCGTCAGGCTGTCTTTCAGCAAGTCCGTAATGCACAAAATTACATTGAAAACAAATAACAAATAATATTATTTACAGAAAAATAAAATTACACTCCCAGTTAAGGTACGTTACAAAAAGTTAAATTATCTAGAAATAAAAGTGCAATGCATTGAAATGTACATGTAATGGAAGTATGGAAGATCAATGGATTAAACTGGTCTATTGGCATGATTAGGAAAATCTAGTTTCAAGCCTACATTTTGTGGAAGGTTATACAAAAATCGCGATGCTAAATAAATGTTCATTAATATCATAATTTATTATTCTCTCATTGCAGAAGGATTGAGTACTCGTGTTAGTTCGAATTGTTCTTCCTTTTCGCTCCTATGTATGTATACACAGGCTGATAAACTTTGAAATCATGGACTTTGAACCATTTTAAACACAAATGGCTTGGATGTCTGATCGGACAAACACAAACTTGATAACATATTATTGTCAGAATAAGAAAAATACCGTACATTTTATTAGCACAGGGTCATGCAACCAGTGTCTCATTCAGCATGTTCAGTAAGCGAAACATAATTCCCTCATAATGATTCTGCACAAATACAAATATAATATTTCCCCATATACTATGTTATGTGTTTTTACACAAGTCACTATATTTAAGGGGCATCTTGTAGCTACAACGGTTATTCATGACATAATTATAAAGGAATATTATAGTTTTGGTCAAACAGAATTGTACTAATTCAAACTTGCAAAATTAATTATAAACCAACAGTTATAGTTCAATGATGCTCGAATGGAAGTACAACATTATACGCGGTTAAGTTTTACGGCTGTTTTCATTTAAAAAGCAGCCGTTAACACAAGAGGGCACCCTCCAGACACCTGAAGTTTCAACCATTTGAAAAACATTATTTTTCAATAGAGAGATCATCAAAAACAATTTTAAAACCATTTGGGTAGATTTTCAAAAATGTGTAGCATTTAAAATATATTTGTTAACTATTGAATAAAAGTTGGTCCCCCACATTTATTCCAATCTGATATACATGTACTTATGGATATTTTAGCTGTTTCTGAATCAATTTCAATCAATAAAGTTGATTGTGTTATTAAAAGTGCGTGCTCTTTCAAATTTTACACTTAGTTTTTCATTACCTCACAAATGGATTATTTCTTGAAACGCCCTGTATATACCAAAACTGAACTATCCCTTTAATCAAAAATATAACTAAATAAATACTGAACGTATAAATTATCATGTATATAGATATGGCCGCGAAGGATACAGAGTAAATGAGAAGGGGGAGAGAATAATGGGAACAACATTATGAGGATGCAGAGGCATACCGTATATATCGGCCCGGGGGCACGGGGCTACCTATAATAAATTGAGGACAAAAGATACTACAAAACATCAGACTACTGAACATTCTTTCAAAAATAAAGAAGTACATGGAGTGCTCAGTGCTGCACCACCCCCATCAGTCATGCCACGTTGGGAGAACACGCTAAGTCAGTGATATATTCCATAGTGATAACAGCCAAACATCAATAGCTGGAGGCAACAATGGAAATATGATACGTGGGATATTGCAGTAAAACCTAACGAAAAACAATTATGATACTGTATATGAATTATGATTTTTGTTAAAATGCAACTCGCAGATCTCTCATCCATTGTTTTCATTCTTCTCGTTGTTATCAGTGTTATTATTTCGCAAGGTAACTCATGATAAGCGTAAAGAAGTAGCTGTCATGAATCAATTTGGGGAACATTAATGTCATTCCCTTGTCTATATAGTGGATGCATTGTGGCACAATCTGATATGTGCTTGACTTCATACCGTATAATCATGAGGTCCCGAGCTCGTAACCATGGTAATGTTAATAGATAAATGCTCTTGCAGTGTCATCCTTCAGCAAGAAATCATTTCAAATTCACATTGCTGCTCTCTAACCATGAGAATAAATATAGGGTACTTGGTCGGGTGTTAAATTGGTCTGTAATATCGGGCTAATATGATCCCCCGGGGAGTTCAGATGGTGAGCAATATATTATAGAAGTTCAGTTTAGTTTCGGTTTAGTCTATTTCATTTCCAACAAAAAATGTAAGTGGGTTTGAACTGTAACGTAGTTCACATAGGGAGAGGGTCTCTAGAAATTATATTCATTATAATTATCATTATTATCATGATTATTATTATGATTATAATTATGATTATTATTATTATTATTATTATTATTTGAATTATTATCATTATTATTATTCTTATTCTTCTTATTATTATTATTATTATTATTATTATTATTATTATTATTATTATTATTATTATTATTATTATTATTATTATTATTAATATTATTATTTTTTGTTTTATTTATTTTTTTAATTATTTTTTATTAGTATTATTATTATTATTGTTATTATTATTATTAGTAGTAGTATATAGTAGAGTATTATTAGTGTTTTTTTTATTATAAGTATTATTGTTACTACAACTATATTACTACTACTACTACTACTACTACTACTACTACTACTACTACTACTACTACTACTACTACTACTACTACTACTACTATGTTATATTTCTATTTTTATTATAACTACTACTATAATAATCATTATATTTATCATGAGTAAAATTTGTTACCGTGAATTATGTCTCACTGTATTTTTTTGAATAGTTTAAGTGCTCTAACATCTAAAATAATATCACCCCCTTCAATGCTTACACCATAACGACTAAAGCAAGGGGGAATATTATGAAAAGGTAGAGACTGAGAAATAGAGAAGGGATAGGTATAGTTATATAGAGAACAAGATATAATTGGTATCATCTTCGACATGTTGGACTCACGTGAAGTAGGGTTATCGCGATATCGTGGATAACGTTAGAGATACTATAGACCGTTTAGATTTCTTTATTATATTTATTTAGTTAGAAGTGATCAGTACTGTTAAATGGTATTGCTTTGCGTGTTTGTTTGTTTGTTTGTTTTTCTGGAGTGGCGTAGCGAGGGCATACTGAATCAGAAAAATGGGGCATATCAATTATTCGGGACACACTTTATACGTATTCCGTTTTGTGTTTTGTTTCTAGCTTCTAGTTTTACCCCTAATTCCCCCTTATTTTATATTTATTTATTCATTTATTTATTAATTTATGTATTTGAAGGACAGAAGATACCACAAAACATGACCCTCAATTCTTTCAAAATAAAGAAATACAAGGAATGCCGCACGTCCTCCCTATCAGTCATGTCACGTTGTGAATATAGCCAACCTACTACATGTATACTTGCGGGAGACAAAAATGGAAATAATATGAGGCATTGCGGAACAACAGAACAATATGTTTTGTCTGAAATTCAACACGCAGCTTGATCATCCGTTATTTCCATTCGTCCCGTTATTATCATTGCTATCATTTCGCAAGTTAAAAGGATCTGTATAGGGATCTTGTTTAGTGGATGTATTGTTACACAATCTGATAGGCGCTTGACTTCTCATATCATGACGAGGTCCCGAGTTCGTAACCATAGTAATGTTAAAGTGATCCACGTATTTTGTTAGATATTGCCAAAAATGACATTTGAGACTAATTCAATCCTATACCAAAATCATTGTGAGATACCATATGTCTGACTGATGTGTGAAAGTTTCATTGAAACATGACACTGCTTTCCTGGTAAAAAAAAAAACACGAACATTTGCGTCAGATTTTACAACTAATTCTAAGTTCTTTGCCGTAGATTAGAACGTGACCTTTATGACCGTCTGCAGACGGTCTTGAGCTGACTGATTTTCAATGATAGATATCTACATACTAAAGGGATATTAATTTTGAACAAATCTAACCCTATTTTATTCTTCTCTATACCATAAGCTAAACAACACGGTAGAAGAGAAATGTTGAAGCTCAAAGTAATTTTTGTAGTGTTAGACAAAGTACATGGATCACTTTGATAGATAAATGCTCTTTAATTGTCATCCTTCAGCAATACAACTAATCATTTCAAATTCACATTGCTGCTCTATAACCAGGAGAACTTGGTCGTGCGTTTAATTGGTCTGTAACGCTCTTTTATGGCAGCTACTATATACTACTACTATTACTACTACTACTACTACTACTACTACTACTACTACTACTACTACTACTACTACTACTACTACTACTACTACTACTACTACTACTACTACTACTACTACTACTACTATTACTACTACTACTACTACTACTACTACTACTACTACTACTACTACTACTACTACTACTACTACTACTACTACTACTACTACTAGTACTACTACTAACTACTACTACTACTACTAGTACTACTACTAACTACTACTACTACTTCTACTACTACTACTACAACTACATCGTATTACTATTTTTTTATTATAACTCGTACTATTAAAATAATCTAATTTATCATGAGTAAAATGTGTTACCCAGAATTATGTCTTACTGTATTTGTTTTAATTATTATAGCGCTCTAATATCTAAAATAATACGACCCCGTCAATACTTACACCACCACAGCGACTGAAACAAGGGGGGAATATTATGGAAAGCTAAAGATTGAGAAATAGAGAAGGGATTTCTTTATTCACCGTAACTTAGAAGGGATCAGTATTGTTAAATGGTATTGCTAATTTATGTGTGTTTTTTCTGGAGTGGCGTACAGACTCAGGGCACACTGATTCCGAAAGAGGCTATACCTATTATTCGGGGCACAATAAACGTATTTCGTGTCATGCTTTGTTTCTAGTTTTACTCCTATTGATTATTATTGTTCGAAAAATATTATCATTATAATTTTTTATTTAATTTAATTAATTAATTAATTTATTAGTTATTCATGTATTTATTTACTTATTATTATTATTTGTTTATCAATCTATTTATTTATCTTCTTTTTTAAAAATGTTGATATTATTAGTTTTATTTGTATTATTATTATTATTATTATAATAATTATTATTATTTGTATTTGTATTTACTTATTTTTTGTTTTGTTTAAGGGGGTAGATTGAGGGTGGGAGCGGGGCACCGGGACACCCTTACCTACGCCGTTGAATCCTGTGACTCTATTTCGGTCTTATCGCAGTTCTTGTATTGATTCCCAGTGTCTCCGATAAAATTACGTTGTGGACATAAGTTAGTAGACTTATCTTCACGTCAAACAAGTGTTCCCATAGCAACCAGTCTAACGGCTGAAATATCCACTATTATAGGATTTTCCAGTCAATTTCGTAAACTGGCCAAACAAATAAATTCTGTGCATTCAATTTCGCCGACCGATGCGAAGAGCTAAACCGAATGCACAACATGCAATTCTGAACAACAACGTAAACCCTTCACCTCAAATTCGTGAATTTTAATGAACCGATTATTAATTCGATTTATTTGAATGAAAAGTTTATGAAATTGGCAGAGAAAACCTACATGATTAAAAGGGCACCGGCGTTGATTAAATTTCCGATTTCATAATAATTATATGGAATTAAATTAATTACAGATTAATTATACTGCTGAAAAATATTCCAAATCTCTCTGATGGATGTATATGACAACAAAATCACATTTACAATTTTGTAATATAAAGTGCTGAAAGATCCAGGTGCGAGCGCCCTCTGTGTTAAAGGGGTGGGGGGGGGGGGGTGTTTTACAAAGATTCTAAGTTAAACTTAACTCTAAGTTGGACTTAACTATTATGGAAAGCCATTATTTTGTAGCCTTGGAATACAATATATTAAAAAGCAATATATGTTATCCATCCATCCATCTATCCATCCATTTACCCATCCATCCATCGCTTCATACATCCACCAATCAATCCATCCATACATTATGTTATCGATCCATTCATCCATCCATCCATCCATCCATCCATCCATCCATCCATCCATCCATCCATCCATCCATCCATCCATCCATCCATCCATCCATCCATCCATCCATCCATCCATCCATCCATCCAAACATCCATCCATCCATCTATCCACCCATCCATCCAACCATCCATCTATCTATCCATCCATCCATCCATCCGTCCATCCATCCATCCAACCATCCATCCATCCATCCATCCATCCAACCATCCATCCATCTATCTATCTATCTATCTATCTATATATATATATATATATATATATATATATAATGCAAAGAATAATCATAAATGATTGAGAAGGAAGAATAATAGGCGTAGCTTAATAAGCATTGTTCCTCCCTTTAATCCTCCAAATGAAAAAAGGCACTGGTCGAAAAATTGGTCTCCGCCAGGACTCGAACCCGGGTCTCCAGCTTGGAACGCTGACGCCTTAACCACTGGGCCAGGGCCAGGGCATAATGGCCTGCCCGGAGGGGGGAAAAGGGGAAAAGGAGAGGGGAAAAGAGAAAAGGAAGAGGGGAAGAGAGGGGAGAAGAGAAAAAAATGAGAAAAACTGTGGAAAAATCAACAAAATAGCTTAAATTCCGGGACTTTTAGACATTCTTCTGAATTTTCCCTAGTTTGAAAACCTCACCGCTTACAGATGTCCCTTAATTCCCACTTGCCCAATTGTCCGGGGCAAGTAAAACAATATGATTTCCAATGCAAATATAATTGCCTGAAAATGCAGATTAGGTATTTTTCTTGTTTGCAATTTTGAAAGTCGATTGTATTTCCCTTTTTTTGTTAACTGTTGTATAAATAAGTATACACATAATTAGTGGCGTACCCATGATTTTTCAAGGGGGGGGGGGGGTGATTATTTTGTCGACCAAAATTTATGAGGGGGGTGGTGCGGCCGGTTAAGATTTTTTGAGGGGGGGGGGGACTGTCGGTGCAGATTTTTGAGGGGGGGGGGGGTTGTCGGTGAAGTTTTTTCGAGGGGGGGGGGGGGGGGTGTTGGTGAAGTTTTTTCGAGGGATGGTGATGGTGAAGATTTTTCAGGGGGGGGGGGTGTCGGAGAAGATTTTTCGAGGGGGCGGTGTAGGTGATGATTTTTCGAGGGGGTGTCAGTGAAAGACCACTTACATTTTGTAAAGGGGGGGGGGGAGGGGGTTGAACCCCCATTAATAATTGTATTATTTAAATCTTTGCCTAAATAAAATACAATTTACATAATAATTGTTTCTTCAAAGGAGAGCAAGGAAGATAATATATTTAATATTATATTTATATGTCTTGACGTTCTTCTTGTGAATATATTTAACACTATTTGTGATGTTTTAAAAACAATTTACTTTTATATTATCGCAATTATTGAAACTAGTACTTTTAATATTAGTTATCAAACAAACATAAACATTCACACACCCATGCACATACAAACAACAAACCTGAACATTCACGCATGCACATACATATAACAAACACACACACACACCCATTAACACACACGCACCGTCGCACGCACAAACAAACAGTCATGCACACAATCATACACATATGCACACACACACACACACACGCACACACACGCACACATCTGCAAACACAAACACACACAGAACCATACATATAAGCACACACAAAACATATGCATACACACAACCATACACATACCCACACAAACAGTTCTTCAAAAATAGACACTGAAAACTTGAGGTGTAATAAAACCAAAGAATATTTTTTTAATAAAGAATACTGTAACTAACAAACCGTGTAACTCAAAATTGTAAACTTGTTCGCAACAAACACAAACCCATCTTCTAAAAAATACATCAATATAAAAACAAGATTAAATAATAACTTCATATGCATCAAACTAAATCAAATCCAAGCCAGAATTCATAATATATTCCGGCTTAAAAAAATAAGCCGATCATAATCAATAAATTTATATTAAACATATTTATAATTAACTGTCAAACTCGGGTTTCTTCTCTTAGGGATACACTGTGTACAGATTTGAAATATCTTATGGCAAGAATCCAGTTGTATAATTTCTTTGTGATGAAATTCATCAATGGTGGTTCCCTTTAGCGAGATAATTACACTTGCCCTTTAAATGGAAAGGTTTTCATGTTCATCTATCAAACAGATCTTGATATATTGTCAAACAGTTTTACACCAATTATAATGAGCTCTGTGGCCACTAACAGTTCAAAACCCAATAATATTACAGCAATTCATTTACTTTTTCAATTCACTTTACAATTCATTTAATGCACTTATAAACTGTCCTTTTGTAAGCCCAATTTAAGAATATAAGTGCTAGTTTAAACAGATTAGTACTTGAATTATCTTTGTGTGGAATTATATTGATATTTAGAGCTCAAAATAATAAACAGACGATACACAAATTCAAACAGTCTAGCATCTGCCTACCCATAGTTGTATTTTGTGTTTGTACTTGATAATCACAAACCAAATATTAGATTTATCATTGGTTAAGCACAATTACAGTGATTCAATCATATTTGTAGTTAACATGGTGATTTTACTTTTAACTTTGTGAAAAGCTGACAATAATCCATGATAAATTAATTCAAGATATAAAGAAGATAAGCCCTAGAGTCAGACAACAAAGTGATTATTTTTCTTACATTACATGAATACTGCACCACTGGTAAGTTTAATATTTCACAAGCTTGTAGATAGTATCCTTTCGGTTATAGCATGCTTTACTGAACTTGAAGATGCCAGCTAAAGCGGATACTAAATTATATTTTAATAATCTTCTAATCTGGAATCTCATGAGATTGTGAGCCCATTTTTTGTTTATATTTACTTAAAGGGATAGTTGAGTTCTGGTAAGGAGAGTACATTTTTGGTGAAACTGAATTTTAGTAACCAAAACCTGCATCATTACATTACAAACTAATAGTTATAACTAGAAAGGAACACAAAATTACAAAATGACGTAGTAAAGATCATGCTATCATTCAAAAAGAGCCGTTAAAACGTAAGAGGGCGCTCTCTAAACACTCATCGGTTTCAACTATTTTGAATAAAATATTGTGCATGATTGTGATGTTTTGTTGAAATAGTGATTAGATAGAGAAATAAACAACAAGTATTTAAATACCTATTTTGTAACTTTTTGAAAAGAGGAAGCATTTTTTTGAATTTTTAACGGCTGGTTCAAAATTCTCTAATAAACCTGGGGCCCCAGCTTTATTACAAATTGTTATATTTATGGATATTTCAGCCGTCTCTGAACCGATTTTGATCAAACAAAGATGATTTTATTATTTAAATATTATGCTCTTTCAAATTTTACACTCAGTTTTTCATTACCTCACAAAAAAAAAAGTAGTCTAGCGCCCTCTCTACCAAAACTCAACTATCCCTTTAAAATGAGAAACTCACCATAAATAAATAATATAATCGAAAATGAAAGAAAAGGGTTTTCCCTGGGATTGGAACCTAAGAAACAAGATACCTAGACATGAGCTCTGTCGACAGAGCTAGAAGTACAATCTCATGATTGTTTGTCCCCCAAAACCATTTGAATGTTTAAGATGGTCAGAAGCTGTTATAAACATGACACCCCTTTATCAACAAATACATTTAGGTACCAAGATAAAGCCATAACGAGACAAGTGCCCCGTTGCAGAAAGAGATACAACCAATTGTAAGTTACGATTGATTGTAAGTCAGAAAATTTGAGCGTATCAACCAATCAGATTTGCGCATCCAGAACACATGACAAGACTTACAATAAATCGTTACTTACAATCAATTGTATCTCTTTCTGCAACGTGACCAAGAGCTGAAGTACCTACAGATGAACAGACGCACAACCTGAAAACACAATGCTGCCAGTCACTTTGCTGGCATATATTTACAATGACAAAAATACCTGCCACTGTATATACTAACAATTTGTGGCATCCTTTTGTATGACGGAGAAGTGGCGGTACCCCAGGTCGTTCAGACAGTTGTACGCGGCCAAACCGTCACTGTAGATCGTGGATCCGGGGGCAACGTTGCGCTGAAAGATCCCCAGGAGGGTCTCCTTATTGTTGCGGCTGTCAACCGGCCGGGTAGAGTACAAGCCTGTTTGTCGCGCGCTCGACGGGGCTAAACACCCAGATCTTGACTCCCTTTTTGCCGTTGCCACAGTGGTACTTCACCTTCATGCCGAACAGCGACTCGTCGATCTCCACCTAGTCACCCTGCAGCACAACCGGACGCGCGTTATTGCAGGTCTCGTGGACGAACTTGTGGAAGAGGTCGCAGGTGAAGTTCGCCCAGTCCACGGCTGTCTTCTTATAGTCCATTCCGGCTTGCTTCGAACGACATTGCAGTGAAGTGCCGATCATTCGTCATGCTCCTTGAGAGTCTTTTTTCTCCTACAGCTACCCTGCCACGATGATGACAGCTGGCTTGAAGGCAATGAAGGGGAAGGAGCTACATGTGCCTGTGATAGTCCCAATGATGTTTGGATCAACTTGTCCAAACAGACTGACCATGGTTGAGGGCCATACCACCTGCACTGCCCACCTGTATCTGTCTGGTTCGTTCCCGACACTTGTTCCACCTGAAATATGACCAAAATGAACAAATAAGAAACAATTATTTCAAACAATTAGTGACGTATCATGAAATAGGAGGCTTGCTTGAAAAAATAATCAGTCAGGAAGTAAAATATAATTTGTTTTCTCTTAAAATTATGTAATGAAAATACAAATGTTATAGTTGGGCACAGGCTCACTGGAAGTTTCCATAGACTCGGGTAGGAATAACTGCAAAGTCCTTTGCACATAACCATCTTCAAAGAGAGGGTGTAGACAATGTGTGATGTTCCCGTCTTAGTAGATATGAGAGAACATTCATCTTGTAATTGATTATTGATGGTTTTTATTTAACTGCCTTGCTTTGTACAAGGTTATTTTATATTAGAGACATATATTTTCTTTTATGAAATGCAATCACGGAATATAATACACTTGACTGCATCAGAAGCACAATTTTGTTTGCTCTATGATCAAGGCATTTACATTGCCATTTTTCAAAGCAGGAGTAGGGGAAATTCAGTTTCTCATAATTTATACTGTAATGTATTGCTATCGCTAATCATGATTGGGATTATCGTTATTGTGATCGGGACTCTGAGTTCCGAGCAGTGGCGGATCTACGGGGGGGGGGGGGGGGGGGGTTTAGGGGGTTTAACCCCCCCCCCCCCCCTTTGGGCTGCCAAGTGAAAATGTGATGTGCATAGAAAAACGCCATCATGGGTCCAGACCCACACAGTATCCGCATCGTCATTGGGTCAAACCCCCCCCCCCCCCCCCCCTTAGCAAAAAGCTAGATCCGCCCCTGCCGAGTCCTGTGTTGTTGACATGTTTTCGCCTAGTTGGCAGATTAAATTTTTGTTTTCCCTAAAGCTTTGTCTTGTCATCATTCCTGGCTGTAGATTTTGACCAGGGATTTCAATACTACCATTAACAAATTGTACTTATATCTTACCAGTTGCTGACAGTGGTG
>JBAMJV010009668.1:32500-96777 GCA_037951105.1 Echinarachnius parma
TGTAACTTCGAATTTAAAATAATTTGTTAGCTAATTATGTCTTATTCAGCGCATCATTTCGTTTTTCGACGTTCAGACGGATGCACATTGCAATCATGATTCTATCCCACGAAGTGTACTCCATTCCAGCCACGAGCGTCGTAGGCGCACACAGTGGTTTTACTCTTTTCAAACTAACACTTAAAGGGATAGTTGAGTTTTGGTATAGAGGGCGCTACACAAAATATTTTTGTTTGCGAGATAATGAAAAACTGAGTGTCAAATTCGAAAGAGCATACAATTTTAATGACAAAATAAACTTTATTTTATCAAAATCGGTTCAGAAATGGCTGAAATATCCATAAACATAACCATTTGTAATAAATGTGGGGCCCCACACTTATTCGATACTTTTGAACCAGCCGTTAATTTTTTTTAATGCTTCCTCTTTTCAAAAATTTGCAAAAGAGGTTTTTAAATAGTTGTTGATTATCTCTCTATCTAATCACTATTTCAACAAAACATCACATGCACAATATTTTGAAACCAATGAGTGTTTAGAGAGCGCCCTCTTGAGTTTAACGGCTCTTTTTTTTTTAAATTTATGATAGCACGCTCTTTACTAAGTCATTTGTAATTTTGAATTCTTTTCGAGTTATAACTATTAGTTTGTAATACAATGGTGCAGATTTTGGTTACTAAAATTCAGTTTGACCAAAACTGTACTTTACCAGAACTCAACTATCCCTTAACATGTTTAATGGTATTTTCTTTCATAAAAGACAATAAGCTCGCAACATTTTAAGTTTGATTTGCAAATGGAAGACAGTATCTTTAAAATACAGGCATATGGCTACTTACAATCTGCAGTACCACAGTCCGGCACCGGGACACCAGTGAAGAAGTCAGATACGGCGTTGGAATAGACCTATAAAATGCATGAAAATTGTGTTCTTTTGGAATTATAATTGTAATATAATGCAGAGGAGTAGCACGGGCTTTTTAAAATACTGATTTGGGGCACGCCACATGGTAAGGGTTGCAATTCCCTCTATATACATTAGATATGCGTTTGTTTTCACTGCTTTTACCACCTTGTCCTTTTTACTGTTGTATGAAGTTATGGGGGAGGGTGGGGTGGGAGGGGGGGGGGGGGGGGGTGGTGTGTCCCTATGTCCACCGGTAAGTTACCAAGGCCTCTTTTCAAAAATTTGCAAAAGAGGTTTTTAAATAGTTGTTGATTATCTCTCTATCTAATCACTATTTCAACAAAACATCACATGTGTCCCTATGTCCTCCGGTAAGTTACGTCACCGATGTGATGTTAGGACATTGGCCCGAATTCTCATCAGTGGCTCAACTTGCGCCCGGCCTAAAAAGACAGAGACTACCGGTAACCACTTAAACCATTTTGCACCTGCAGACCTATTGTGTTGTCGCTATTGGTCCCCGGAGATATTCTAATTGTTTCCTTTCATTATCCAGTCAATCCCTTGAGTTCTGCTCATAGGTATCAGGACAATGGGCCCTTTGGAATTCTGTCACAGTATAACCGGTCACCAGCAATACAGTGTTCATAATTATCCAGGACGCAATTTGGCTGATGACCGACTATACTATGACTGAATTTCAAAGGGCCCATTGTCATGATGCCTGTTATCATAACTCAAGGGATAGACAGGATAATGAAATGAAACAATTAGAATATATCCGGGGACCAATAGCGACAACACAATATGCATGCAGGTGCAAAATGGTTTAACTGGTTACCCGCTCTGTCTTTTTAGGCCGGGCGCAAGTTGAGCCACTGATGATAATTCGGGCCATTATGTCTACTACTGAAATTAATCTGTTGCCCGCTAGATGCTGCCGTTCCCGTAGAATTTATACATGCTTCATCAGGATTTGGGTGGCAATTAATGGATTAAAGGGATCTAGTAACTTTGTTGATATGTGCAAAAAGTGACGAGTGATTGATACAATGTATATTGTTGATATATGATATGTCCACCGGGTGTTGTGTGAAAATTTCAAGTTAAATGGACGTTATATGGCCGAGTAATGAGCAAAAATGCAAAGTGATATTCACCAACTCATTGCACTCACTTTGTACACGGTTCTGGTGATCCAATGGATGATTTAATATCTGAACACTTCAATCGTAAATATCTTTTTAACGAAAGGGAAATTTGAAAAAAAACGAAACATGTCCCATGGTTTTTTTGTTAATACAAATAAAACAAGGTATGAGGGAACCGCTAGAATTCCAATTGGATTTTGAGAATTTGGACAATGTTACTAAGTCCCTTTAAATTTAGTAATGCCCTCATACAACGGCATTTTTCCCGTTGCAGTTCTGACCAAGTTCAAAGTTCATTATAATTATTTACCTAATAAATTGTTATTATTGCTTACATATTAATGATATTGATTTTAACGTAATATTGAATTCATTCAAAGTGTATGGTTTGATTCTGTCTCTCCTGCTTCCTTCCCGCACCCACGCTTTCACTCTCATCTATCATTCTCCTAAAAGCATTCCCACCACACTGCAAACACGAGGGTGTTAAATTGGTGTTAAATTAACAACCACTGGTATCTATATTGGTCTACACCGTGCTGGTGTGGACCAATGGTGTTAATTTAACACCCTCGTTTTTTGCAGTGCAGTGAATTAGCTACGGAGGGAGGGGGGGGGGGGGCAGGCAATAATCTGACAAAAACAATACAATACATAAAGGAAAACAACATTTAAGAAGTAAAGAAATAAATAGAGTCAGCTAAATCAGACACCAAGCTATACGTATTTCGCTGATCTTCACTCTTTGTTGGCCCCATGACAATTATGCTCTTCAACTCTAAAAGTAAGGTATATACAGTACGTCTCATAATTTATTTTCTCTCTGTGCATCTCTCAAAACGATGATATCATAAATTTGAAAACAACATTCGTTTCAGGGCGTGTATTTTGGAATCTCGCACACAGGACAGGTTTAGTTATAGACTTTTTCAAAGTGTGTACCTATATTGACAACTCTCCAATAATCAGGTACAATTAATGTCGACTGGAACTCATTAAACAAATAAATATGTCAAAAATTAAGTTTAAACAACTATTTTGCGTGGTCTGAGAAGGCAAAACGTTAAAAAGGTACTTATTTGATCCGTACTTATATTTCATTCCAACATATTCAACCATGTTAACTGAGTCTACGCGTCTTACCTGATACCATCTACCAACATACGCCTCCGGCACCAGCTCGGGCACGGTGTGCATGGCATCTCCGCTAAAAGCAGCGGCTGCCAGGAGCAGGAGATACGTTAACACGGCCGCCATATTTCTCTCTTAAAATTTCTTCTTAAAACCTTTTTTTGGTTGACCTCCTGCTAATGAGCTTATGAAAATACTTACATGAGATACAATTACGTATAATTAGGTGTGGTTCAGATATGACGGAGGGTCCCGTCGTTACGTAGGTATATATTCTGTAATCGGGGCATTGTTTATTTAATTAGTTAATATAGACTTTGCTAATTAGTTAATCCTGTTGTATTGGTCCAAGGCTGTGATGTGGAGAAGTATTCCTATCAAAAGCGATTTATTTAGTAGACAAGTCATGGTAGAGGAAGTTGAACGAAAAATAATATAAATAATTTGATATGCATCACAAGTACGGTGTTTCGCTAGCACTAAAATCGATTTTATTTTATTAATTAATTAATTTATTATTATTATTATTATTATTATTATTTTTTTTGGGGGGGGGGGGGGGGAGGGGGGCCGGGACCCGGATGGGAACGTGGTTCCCTAGCACTGTGTGTGATTTATAGTGGCGAATAGCTGGAATACTCCTTATTAAGTGAACATTTGCACTTGGTGTGCAGGAGTGATTGCAGTGTGTATCCGTTGACCAGTGTATCAATGATAGCGCTTAGAGGTTTTTTTATCGCAACTTGCGCTCTATAAATAATGATTATTATATTTTGTTTTAGAAGCGATCTTTAGTAATAATCGTCTCCCTTGAATCGACGCTGAAATAGATGTTTAGTGTTTAGTGAAACACCCCCAGCACTCACTTTAGTCAAGGGCCCCGTTGCAGAAAGAGATACAATCGATTAAAAGTTACAATTAATTGTAAATCAGATCATTTTGCTCTGAATGCGCGAATCTGATTGGTTGAAACGAGCAAAGTTTCTGACTTCCAATCGATTGTAACCTATAATCGATTGTATCTCTTTCTGCAACGGGACCCTGATGTGTTAAATCAAGCAAAGTGTGCAAATGAACTCAAATACCCGTGCATATAAATACGATTTAATAATTATTTCAAAACAAAAACAAAATGACAAACTTAATTCATTTTAACACAACAACATTTCAAAATAAATGGTACACAATAACACATCAACGGGATACCGAGGTTCAAGCAAACATGTTTTTTTTTTTTCTTCTCAGTATAGTTCACTATACTAACAATACTAATGTATCGATTACATACACGAATATGGTAATGTACCTAAACATGATTTCTATAAGAATATTTCCCTACCAATAAGACTCATGAACATTGTTCTGTCTAACATTGTTTCCAAAATGAGGCACATTTACTGCGCTATCAATTATTTATATTGGTGAAACAAATTGTACAATAATCATATAAGGTGCTATATAGTGTTTAATAATGAATGTACATGCGATCGAAGTATTTATATAAATTTAGAATCGCCCTCTAAAAGCGACAACGCTTTGACTTGAAGACAAGGATAAACTGATTTTTTTGTTGGAATAAATAACTAACAATAAATAATTATGATTATTGATCATTTAAGACACATACATATTGATACAACCATGGAGAGAGACTCCCAAGTTCCCTGATACAACCATGCCGGGGTTATAGTTATCACGATATTGCAAATAGCGCATAATTTTAAAGATTATACCAAGCGTGGGGATGCTAAACAGCGGGTCGCCATAGTTTGCGTACTCCATAACCTTGTCTCAGCGTACATTGTGCACCCTGCGCTAGGCGTTCGCAAGATAGCACCGCGCATCTAGTCAATTTACGAATCCAACTTAGCGTTATGGTACTACTTATAGGCCGGTCACATATCAACGGATTGCGCAAACGGATGTCAAACGGAGAGCTAAATTTTCCATCCGTTCTATACGTTTCTTGTCCGTTCCTTGTCCGGTGATGTACGTTGTTCTATGTTTTGTACATGAAGCAATGGAGACGACTTTCATCACCGGATAATTTAATTTCGCAAATTGTCTATTCGTTGGGCATACGTTTCCGATATCCGTTGATATCTGACCGGGCCATACATAATAAATAGTCAATTAATAAAACTTCTTAATCTGTTGGCGGGTAAACACAGTCGTTGCCGTGGTAAATCATGTATGGCTCCTTGCGCGGTCCGGTGAAGCCGTGCAGCGGAAGATACTCCATGACCTCCTTGTCGTAGAGAGCAGCAAACTCTTCGGGGTCACGGGCGAGCACGAAGAGCTGACGAGCGGCCTCACCGTCCGTGATCAGACTGTACTGGTACTGGCCCTCGATGATGGGACCCAGCTTGAAGATCCAATCTATAAGATGCATTAACAAAACGAAAAAAAGAACAAGAGCTTTAAGGGTTTATTTTGAAGGAAAAAAAGCATTCATACTAATCATAATACAACTAATTTACAACAGAAACACAGTTATACAAATGCATAGAATAAGCAAAACAAAAAGGGAAACAAATGTTGACTTTAAAAATAAGTGAATATGAATTCTCAATTTCTTACATGCTACATAATAATTATGATATTTTTCATTTTATTTTGTCCAAATGTTTTCCTTCCAAAATGCGCTCCTCCACTTTACTTCTTCATTAAAAAAAACATTGAGGTTAAAGGTGCTATGTTATCAACCTTAACGGTCTGTGCATAGAGCAGCGTCCTGATGACGTCAGAGCAAGATTGACACAAAACAAGGGAGGAGTGTGCACTGCTGCAGCAGTTCCCCATAATAAGCATTGGTCGCAGGGTCGCAGGGTCGCAGGGTCGAAGGGTCGCTTAATGGCCCACGAACGTGCATTAAAAGATAAATGTAAAGGAAGTTACAATTGTTAACTTACAGTCGCCCTCAACCGGGACACCGTCCAAGACAACTTTGAGTTTGCCGGGCGAGCTAACATCCGGGATATAGGCGTAGCCACCGATGTCGTCCGTGAACTCCCCTTCGAACCGCCAATTAGCATTGTACACAGTCACGTAGGTTGCGTTCACCAAACCGTCTGGAGATCATAATTATGATAATAAGAATTAAATTGTTACGATGGCTGTTGTGGTGGTGGTGGTGGTGTTGGTATTGATGGTGGTGTTGGAGGTGGTGGTGGTGGTGGGGGCGGTGGTAATGATAATGGTGACGATAATGATGATGATGATATTGAAGAAGATACTGATACTTCTGCAATATATTATTTATTACTCTTACTACTATATGCTACTTCTACTGCTATCTGACCATACAACTGCACTACTATACGAATTACACCACTAGAAACTTTAGACATGAATGCCACAAATTAGATTTTTCAAGATGACAGATTATGTATTAGTTGGCATAGTTGTGAGGAGCAGTTCTAGTAGTCTTTAAACAAAAAATATACCGTGTTGTTTAAACGACTTTTCTACCCTTTTCTGTGTGATAGCTATTATTTTAATTGTGATACAATTGGCTGTATTAATAATTTATGACAATCCATGTAATTTCTTTAATTCTTCTTTAATTTGCTCAAACTACGATTTGGACATGAAAATTAAAGATAATGGGTATGGGTTAGTATTTGGATTATTTTGATAAAATATACTTATTATCATGTATATATTATAGCTCAGTTAAAGTTATACAATAAATCATGGTACTTACAATCAGCGGTAACGCAGTCCGGCTCGAATATATTGGAGAAGAGGTCGGCCCAGTAATTGCTGTAAACCTATAGACAGATATAATTCGACAATAATTACAACAAGTTACACATTAATATTTAATAAATGTAAGTAAACAAATAATTGCGGCAAAAGCGGAATTTGCACGGTTTCTTCCCCTTTTTTCGAATCATTGTAGTAAACAAAATGAAAAGTCAGGGTAAACTTTATAGTTTCCCATATTTCCCTTGTCAAAGACCTCCTTCAAAATTGAATTTTGATATAATTTCTATTTATATTTTGTCCATGTTTGTATATAATCTTTTCGATTTTGTTTTGTGGGTGCCGCTGCTCTGCTCCTTGAAATTAACGATTTTAACGATAATATACAAATGGAGATTTTGTTGTTGTTGTTTATAATATCCATCATCATCATTATACAATATAACAACATTGAGATTCGTCGCATTTCATTTGGTTAAATCATGAAAATGACAATAGATATTTATAGAGCGTAAACTAGTGATGCAATCCCATAACTGTAGGTATAGTTGGACATATTTTACCTGATACCACCTTCCTACATACGCCTCCGCCTGAAGCTCTGGCACGGTGTGTAGGGCGTGTCCGCCGATCACAGCAGCGGCGACACAGAGAACAAGAAGCAAAGACTTTCCCATGATGACGCCTAATATTCTTGTAAGAACTTATAATTTGCGGGTTTATAATCAGTTGTGATATGCAGTCGCTGGAAGAATGAAATATTAAACTCCTCGCCAGCTTTTTATAATAGGATATTTCACTAAGTGAAGTGTGCATCCACACGTGCGTGATGTTTAAGGCTCTTATTTCATAATGTTTATCATGCTAGTTATGCAAGTATGATAACTGAAGCATGATTACGTTTTTTTGTTTAATCCCCGCACCATATTTTGCGGTCACCAATTTTCACACGTTCCTTATATAATCCGCGTGTGAACTTGGCAGGTGACTGGCTATATACAACAATTACTGAAGGATTTCTTGTTATGTCATCCTAAGTAATGCTAATTCAGCGTGGATACAGAATAGCCATCACATGCAACTGAACAAACCCACGAATTATAATGGTGCAAATTATTCAATTTCACTATTTAAAAAAATCATGTCTATGACAATATAAGTTGGACAATCATGACAATGGTAGACACATTTAAAAAAACTTCTCCAAATCTTAATTAGGATAATAATGATATCTAAATACATGATGACATTGTATAGTTTTTTAAAATCATGCTGATAATTTCAATGAATACTTATTATAGAAGATTGCCATTCTTATTATTTGTTAATGTATCACATGATACAAATTAGGTATCGGTTACGTCATCATTTAACTATTTCACGTTCTTGAAAGCGTGAATTGTCCACTTTGTCATCTTGCACTTAGTTATCAGCTGTTTTATTTGATAAAAAAAAGGAAAATAACTTTTATATGTAATGATCAATTTTCCGTTTTTGTTAATTTTAAGAACCATTAAGCTAAAATTGTAATTAAAAAAGAAGAAGATTAGAACATAAATTAATTGAATTTCTTAAGGGAATTATCTAATTAAAAATTATTCATGAATGGTTTATGTAACTGTACCCACACCTAATTGTCTATGTATCAATACATTTGAATATTTTGGTATGTTATCAAAATGTCACGTTCTTGAAAGCGTGAATTTTACATTTCGTCATTTTGCACTTCATCAGCTGTTACATTTGATAAGCAAATATTGGTAATGTTAGTTTTTTCCTTCTTACTTAGCTTTAAGAATGCAACCATTAAGCCAAAAGATAATAAGAAAATAAAATAATTGACTTTCTTAGAAGAATTATCTAAATTAAATCACTTATTCATGAATTTGTTATGTAACATTAACCACGCCTAATTATCTGTGATACGGTATAACTAAATAAAGGGCCTTTATTGCGCCTTAGGAACTATGCTGATGGCAATGGAATTGACTAGGCTATAAAAAGCCCAGCGTTATCCTACCACAACATCATCAGTAGCAGCAGCAGCAACGTGAGCTTAGCAAAACACTTAAACTCTGCCTATACGCTTCTCATCAGACAAAGCACAAACCGTCGCCATTCACCATGTCGAAGCTGATCCTCCTCGTCGCCTTCCTAGCAGCCTCCGTCATCGTCGGAGATGCCATGCACGTCGTACCCGACCTCAACCCGCTGGCCTACGACGGCAGGTGGTACCAGGTATGTAATTCGTCGATTTATTATTTTGAGAAAGAGAAAGGCGTTTGGTCACGTTTTAGTTTCTTCTTACTTCGAAGATAATCATGTTTAAGTTTAAGTTTGAAAGCCGCTTAGAAAGCAACTGTAGCTCTCTATTTGAATATTTCCAAATTTACACATAATTATCATCTGAAACAAAAAAATCGCATAAACATAGAGGGGAATCCAACTTACAGGTTGGTATGCATACCTCAATTTTGCTATAAAACGACTAAACGACTAAACTAAACATTATTGAAATATGTTTTGATGGTTGTATGATGGTTGAATGGGTTAACTTTTGCTGTAAACATAAGGAAACTAAAACAACAAATTAAATTATTTTGTAAGTCCCATGCAAGCCTATTTGTCTGACGTCTTAATTTAATTAATGGGGTCGGGATATGTACGACCATTTCCAGTTATTGATACACACACCTGTACATTAATGGTTTAACTATAATTTAAGAAGTCTAGCAACTGTAGTTTAATATAATGTTTTACTAATTTCAACCTATTTAATGACAATAATTGCGACAAAATACAATTCTAATCTACGATATGTCTCTCTTACTCACAGGTATACACAAACTACTGGGCCGATCTATTCTCAAACATCATTGAACCAGACTGTGTCACCGCCGATTGTAAGTTGGAACCAATATTCAATGTTTAATTAATATACAGTCAAACCTTTCTTATTGGTTATGATATCAGCAAACCTGGTTAAAGTGGTCGTCGAAAGAGATCCCTTACAAAGAAAACAAATGTTATTGAACTGGTCTATCCCATTTTCTAGCTTTCCTTATGTCTGTATGTGGTCACTTAAAATAGGTTTTATTGTACATCTTTTTTAAATTCTGTCCTGGCAGATTCGAGTAAACAGTTTAATTGATGAACATGCGTTTTAGCAACAAACCCTTTTAACAAAGCAGAAACAAACAAAAAACAACACAATCTAGATGGTAAGGTAATATAATATAGTTTTCACATCGAAATTATATGAAGATGAAGATAAAGACAAATATAAAGAGCGATTTAATTAAACATAATTAATACTATACTGGGAAATATATAAAGTAAAATAGAGAGAGAGGATTGGAGGATGGCTTAGCAAAAATTAAAATATTGGTTTAATGTTCTCCAAAATCAAGCATTGTACCACAGTGAAAATATACATATCTGCAGTGATGTAGCGTGGTGATTTTTATTTATTTATTTATTTTTTTTGGGGGGGGGGGGGGGGTGCACACTCTCTTTGTATTTCAAGTTGAGTTGACCCCTATATTTTCTGGTTAATTTTTATCGTACTCTCGTCTTCGTAGAAATGACGAAAATGCAAATAATATATTCATTATCACATAACATTGAACAATTCCGAATTGATCACTTTCATTACCAAATTGTACAATCTTAACAGACGGCATCATCAATGCGACCTACCTATCCGTCTACAACGCCAACTACCGATTCGACGAAGGCCGCACGGATGACATCGGTGGCTATGCCTACATCCCCGACATCAAGTACCCAGGCAAACTCAAGGTCGTCCTCGAAGGAGTGCCCGTAGAAGGGGATTGTAAGTAGACTATATTTCTCCTGGCTGTCTGTTTGCTGTCGTCGTCGTGATCATCATCATCATTATCATCATCATCATCATCATCACCATCTCATTCTTTATCTATCTAACATAATTATTATCATCATCATCATGATTGTCATCATCATCATCATCATAATCATCATCATCATCATCATCATCATCATCATCATAATTGTCATCATCATCATCATCATTATCATCACTATCATCTCATTATTTATCTATCTACCATTATTATCATCATCATTATCATCATCATCATCAGCATCATCATCATCATCATCATCATCATCATATTTGCATATGAGATCATTATCTCACCCTCTTCTTTCACCTCCTCACCATCGTCATCATCATTATCATAGTAATCAATATTGTCTTTCAACCAAATTGATACAATTTTTGTACCATCATTACCCTTAATATTTCACATTATCACACTCAATGTTAAAATAAATATACTCAGTAGAACAGACCAAGTTACTATGATATATCACTGAATATTAAAGGAAGAAACGTAAAGATGATCACATTAAATTAAAACAAATGTATACCATTATTGTTATATTTTTGTTCTCTTTTCACAGATTGGGTGTTCGATCTCGGTCCCGTCGTGAACGGCGAGTACCAGTACAGTCTCGTGACCGACGGCGAGGCGGCCCGTCAGCTCTTCGTGCTCGCTCGCGATCCCGCCGAGTTCATGCAGCTTTACGCCGACGACGTCCTCCGATACGTGACCCGCGTGGGCTTCAGCGGACCCTGGAAAAAGCCCTACGCCGTACCCCACCCACCAGAATGCGTATACCCTCCAACCCAATAAAGCCACGAAAGTGTTGAACTAAATTATTGTATGATAATACCCATTTTAAGTTATTCATCATGAGTTTTGTATCATATCCACTTGAACATTGACATGGTTGAATTCATCACGTATCTCTGCCATTGTCATGATTGTTTTGGGCTCAGAGTAAAACATTATTATTGGTTTTTGTTCGGCACCCGCCCAAATTCTCCGCACAAACTGTTCAATTTGTCTATAATTAGCCCTGATCATCCTTTACTTTGTATTCTCGTTAAGATTTTTGTAGGACTTTGTGACTTTTCATAGTCATGCATGGATATTCAATTCTTAACTCAAAGATAGCAGTTCTTTTGACATAATGTCCACATGTCCAGTCAATCAATCCTTCGTCTTCCTGGACCCCATATAGTGCCATGTTGGTATTTCTGATAATCGACCATTGTGTGATGAATTTATTTCATTCTTGTATTGAACGGAAAATCAAAATCAATCAATCATAATATAATCCAGTTTAGACATTCACCGTGCTTTATGCCTTTCATGATTGTATTCGATCGTCAGACATACTTTCTGTTTCATTGTTTATCGAATAAATTGTAACTATTATTTAAACAGACGGTGTAAATTCGCATTTTTTTGTCAGAACAAAAGTCTCTTCGATCATTTGCTGATTGTTACCACACGTTTAAAAACGCGTGGAATTAATGCAAGATATAAGACAGAGAGAAAGAAAGAGAGAGAGTGAGAGAGAGTGGGATAATATGGGGAAAAGATGAGGATGAGGATAGGGGGTGATGTTTGTGGATGGAGGTTGACATGGGCGAAGTGATGCGAAATACAAATTATAATTTAACGTTTAAATCCATTCAGATGTGACTGGGAAGAAAGATATTTTATTTGTATTTATAAACAAACAAATAACACTCAAACATTAAGGTGATACAATTACGGTGACGAAAGTAAATTGGGACCCGGTAGGAGGTGAAAACATTTATGTGAATTAACTCATCCATACCCAAGGGCCGCGTGGAAGGAATGTTCCCCAGGGAGTGGAGACGGTGCACACGCTGTGTGCGGGCTTGCATTTCATCCTATGACCGGGGCACTAATATAGTTTAAAGGGATAGTTGAAGGGGACCACCAGGCAAAGAACAACACATAATTATATGTTTTGGTACCGTTTTGTGATATCAAATAGATACCCAACATTTTGCAAAGGGATGTGTAATTCATAAACAAAGCAATCAATTTCCACCACTCCGTACGGGCCAAACATTCATGCTATTCACATCTACGTTTGGAGACAATAGAATCCCGGAGGCTTCGTTCGCTCTGGACAAAGTACAAAGTACATGCTTTAGAATGGTGATGCGTTTTCCAATTATATATTTTTTTCTGGAAACATATTTTTGTGAACTTCTTGATGGATTGGAATACTAAAGATGTTACCTTTCATTTATAAGAATATTATTTTTGGGTGGTGGTACCCTTGAGTTTTGGTAAAGGGACACAGTTTTGGTCAAATTGAAACCTGAACCATTAAATTAAAAACTATACAGTTATAACTCCACCATGCTCGAAAGGAAAACAAATTATAAATGACTAAGTTATTATTTCAAAAATAGTCGTTAAAACTCAAGAGGGCGCTCTCTAAAAAAGTATAGGTTCCAACCATTTTAAATGATATTGTGCATGTGATGTTTTGTTGAAATATTGATTAGATAGAGAGATAATCAACAGCTATTAAAAAAAACCTCTTTTGTAAATTTTTGAAAAGAAGAAGCATTACAAAATTGTTTTTAACGACTGGTTCAAAATTATCGAATTATTGTGGGCCCCAAATTATTACAAAGGGTTATGTTTATGGATAATTATAAAAATAAAGTTTATTCTGTCATTAAAATTGTATACTCTTTCAAATTTAACACTCAGTTTTCATTAACTCACATCGAATTATTTTCTGTAGCGCCCTCTATACCAAAACTCAACTATCCCTTTAAGTTCAGTTTATTTATTTTCCATATCCAAAATAAAAAGTCAAATACAAATAGTTTAAAGCACTTAGAGATGATTGTATCATAATTATATCAGGCGCCATATATAACTCGAATCTATTATTAGTATTATTATCCGAGCAATGGAAATAAAAGGTCGGACAATAAAGTGCAATGTGACATAAATGAAGATAAGGACAAATGAATGTAAACAGCGAACATTATACAGTAACAATGTTGGCATATATAAGTAGGCATGTTGCCTTGGGGGGAGGGCGGCGTAATTAGAGGAGTACGTACCCCACATACAGAAAATCCACTTTTCATAGGTCTCGGCCAACATGGCCAGTGCACACAGGCACAGCTAAACCAGTGGTCCTGGCCTCGAAATATTTTGGCGACGAACCCCCCCCCCCCCCCCTCTTTACACGAATCAACCAGCGGTCTCGGCCTCGGCCACGATCTGTCTTGGCCGCGATCACCTCACCCCCCCCCCCCCCCCCCCCCCCTTCCGCTTACACAACTCAACCAGTGGTCTCGGGCCTATTCCCTGAGGAGTATTTTAGCCGGGCTATCTGTTACAGGTACGGAATGTATACACTCATACTGTACACACAGCGCAATTTCACAGCCTATCACTCCGTATTTGGCGCGCACACTTTCCACTCCATGAGGAGTATTTCAGCCGGGCTATCTGTTACAGGGGTACCTTCATGCTGTACACACAGCGCAATATTACAGCCCCAGTCATCCGATATTAACACCCATAATCACTCTGTATTTTGCGCGCACGCTTCCACTCCATGAGGAGTATTTTAGCCGGGTTATCTGTTACAGGTACAGTCATGCTGTACACACCCGCAGTACCACGACACTCCCAGAAAAGGCGTTGATCTTTAGACTAACCTGGATTCCTAAAGTGTGGTAACACACGAGTCGGGTTGGATAATAATTAACCACCTAATATCACATGCAATCTGTCTCTCAAAAGGGTTATCAAATCAATTGTTGAACTAATTATTGTGAGTGGGCCAGCAAGCAAACAGGTTGAGCATTACAAAACAAATCCGCTGAATGGCAAATACGGTTCGCGATAATTATAAGAAAAATCTTAAGTAGAGGTACTCCAGAATAATCTTTATCCTAGATAAGACTTGGGGAGTATCACCGCTACCAGATAATCTCGTTAACTGGTAAGAGCACATGACAAATTCAGATAATTAATTTTTTTGGTCAGTGGTTCAGTGACACATTTGAATGCTCACACGAAGATTATTTCATAACATGCTTGAGTCATGTTCTTCCTTTCCTGAGTTTTTGTGAAAACAAATTTTTGACGATTAAGGAGGGAGGATAAAATCACTCGCAGGCTTTACTCGTGAGCGTCAGTATAAAGATTCACTGAGACAAATTTTGCACCGCAAAGTAGTGCAAAGACTATCAAAGACTTATAACTTCCTCAATCAACTTGAGTTCACCAAAAGAAGGAAAGATGGCGAGGACGGTTTGCGGAGTTTTGCTTGTTTCGATCGTCATCCTGGGTCTTTCATTGTCGGTCCAGGGCCTCGGTACCGTGTATGACATCGACGTCAACAAATATGTAGGGCTATGGCATAACGTAAGTCAAGACAATTCTACATCTAAACCGAACACAAAAAGTAACTTTACCCCTAAGCAATTGCCCATAATTTCATAACCGATTATTGTTTCAAGATGTCATCTTACCACAATATTGGCACGGTTGTTATGTTCAATATGTGCGAAAATCAGAGATATTCATTACTTTATGGCTGAATGAGCACAGATTAAAGACAAAATGGCCCAATTCAAAAGTCACAAGGTATTGCGCGTGCCTGTACATTGTTGTGAATCCGCACATGTGGCGGAATGCATTGATCATGGTTTATGAAACAATGCTGTTTGATATTCCATTCATTTTGATTTTTTGATGGCACAAGTGGTAAAATGCATTAATTGCAATTGTAAAACAGTGCATTTTTAAATTTTCCAACTCTCAATAATTTGTTATGATGATAATACTTTTGCGAATTTTGAAATATGACTTTTTTTTCTGTAATGTGTGCTCACTCAACCATGGATTAATGGTTACCTCTTATTTTTACACATTGTTTTCCTAGCTACCATATGGATATATTGACAAGACGAAATCTTGAAACGATTCTTGGTTATGAAATTATGGGCAATTGCTTAGGGGTGAAGTTACTTTTTGTGTTCGGTTTATATACACTACTCACAACAAGTAAGTACCCCCCTAGCATTTTTTCATATTTCACACACTCTCAAAAAGTATTTCACCGATTTTGATCATTCAAACGGTAATGGATGCGCAATTTTCTTACGCACAATGTGAGTGGTAAATGGTTGCCATAGCGTTACGTTTTCATCAACAACAAATGAATTTTCTCAAACAAAGTGCCCCAAAAAAGTTGCACTTTCAGTTTTATTTGGCATAGTGGGTATATTTTGTATACGAGTAAACATCTTTATTGAAGATTACCCGACACACAAATATATTATGTAATCCACTACTACTGCTGCATTGTTCTAATTAGTGACACAAAAATGCATTTTTCTAAAAGAATAGGCGTTTCAATATGAAATTGTTCCGGATTAGAATGGCCGAAGTCATGTCCTGTTTTCATCTTTATTGGAGTTGGCCTAATTCACTAATCTGTTATGTAATGCAGTACTACTGCTGATGTGTTCACAGTGGAACCAGTTTTCAAAAGCTTACTCGTGTACAAAATGTACCCACTATGCCACATAAAACTGAAAGTGCAACTTTTTTTTTTGCACTTTGTTTTAGAAAATTCATTTTTTGATGATGAAAACTTTATGCTATGGCAACCAATTACCATTCACACTGTGCGTAAGAAGATTGCGCATCCATTACCGTTTAAATGATCAAAATCGGTGAAATACTTTTTGAGATATATGAAAAAAATGCTAGGGGGGTACTTACTTTTTGTGAGTAGTGTATACCTCAGTCAACGTATAATGCTCGAGTAATTTATTCCTGTATATCATGTTTATGCATTTATTTCATGTCTATCCACACAGCAGAGCCGGTTTTAGGTAAAAAAAAAACTATCCATGAAATAAACATGACTGTGATGATAAATAGATAATTTGAAATTCATGTATTCAAGATGTTTATTAATTCATTCAGAAAAGGTCAAGTCGCGAAATCTTTAACAAATAAGTGAGGTATAGATATCATGGTAGTGGTGGTGTGTCTAGTGATGGTGTGTTAGGTGGGGCGGGGTGGGGCAGGGGTCGGGTATTGTTCCCCATTAAACCGTGCATGATGATGATTATTTTAAAGGACAATGAAATCCAGACAAATTGTTGTATGCACTATAAGACACTAAGTATAATGAATAGTCTCTGAAAATTTGAGCACAATCGGTCAAGAAATAAGAAAACTATGGCTCTTTGAAAAGAGCCATGTATTTCTTTGAGTGACTCAAATTGGCAACGCACTCTGGCAAAGTTGTGGACAACTCCCCATACATTTTGTACACAAAATTTCAGTTTTGTTAAATTTTCTCAAAATTTATGTTTACCCTTTGTTCGAGTTCAACATATGTTTTGTAGAATGCTTTTATACATAACATATCATGAGTTGGGGGAATGGGAAAATGTGATTATGAAGAAAACTGTAAAAATGGGAACATTTGTGTACAAAACATATGGGGAGTTGTCCACACACTTATCAGAGTGCGTTGCCAATTTGTGTTCCCCATAGGAATAAATGGAAATCTTCAAAGAGCCGTAGTTTTCTTGTTTCTTACCCGATTATGCTCTAACTTTCAGAGATTATTCTTCTTAATCTCTTCAAGACTATGAAAGCAACATTTTGCTTGGGTTTCATTGCCCTTTAATGGTAATGTATTTTGCAAAGAAGTAACAATTACATTGATTTAAAGCATAACCAAAATAGTAAAATCAGTCAGACTTGTGTATAGTGACCACCAAGGGAAGACAATAAAAGTGGCCATTCTAGACAGGTGATCTCTATAGACAGGTTCTATAACATTTATTTTCTCTACGATGGGTCAAACTTCGTGGCCAATGTAAGCCAGATTTGACGCTATAATCATTTCATTTCGACAGATGTACACCAATTATTGGGCTGACAACTTTGCACAGACAGACGGAGCAGAATGCACTACGGCAGAATGTAAGTCTCATAGTTGGTATTGGAATTGGAATTGGAATTAGTATTGGTATTGGTATCGATATTGGTATTGGCATTAGTATTGGTATTGGTATTGGTATTGGTATTGGTATTGGTATGGGTATTGGTATTGGTATTGATATTGGTAGTGGTATTGGTATTTGTATTGGTATTTGTATTGGTATTGGTATTGGTATTGGTATTGGTATTGGTATTGGCACGGGTATTGGTATTGGTAATGTTATTAGGTTATACATATACATATGTATAACCTATTGATTTTGTTCGAATTTTTATTATTAGGTTATACATATACATATGTATAACCTATTGATTTTGTTCGAATTTTTATTATTAGGTTATACATATACATATGTATAACCTATTGATTTTGTTCGAATTTTTCTTCTTCTTCTTCTTCTTCTTTATTCTACCCCTCACTTTTGTTCGTCGATTATCTCAAGATCAGATGAATCAAATATCATGAATCTTCATATGATGATAGATCATGTTCTAACTTAGAACTGCCCACTTTTTCAGTGACGTCACATGATTATGACGTCATCAGGACGCCATTTTGTCAAATGTTAATAATCATCATATCTCAGTCATGAAATATCAATTTCAATTCAAATTTCGCATCAATATTGATCAGGTCAATGGTCATCTTTTAAGCTCATGCGCGTGCAATTACACTCGGAGACGCGCGCGTACGCGTCCGTCAAATGAAAACAAATGTCAAAAAATGTTCAAAACCCCAACCCGAGTAATTTACTATATGTTTCAGACAATTTTAAGCGTTTCAGAAAATTCCGCGCGTGCGCGTCGGCGCGCGCGTATTTGCGCGCGTAACGCGAATGAATAGGAAAATTGTCGTTTTTTCACATGTTTTGGATTCCTTATAGATCCCTCAACACACCCTATCAATTTGAGTCATTGTTGACTCATAATAACGGAGTACGCGCGCGTCAAAGTCAAAATTACGCGCGCACGCAAATTGGCAAAATATGGTAAAAACATCCTTTTTTTATTCGGCCATAACTTTTTTAAAAGTCCACAAACATCAAATTTTCTTTTAATATTCAGATAGATTATGAGTTGTAGATACGAATTCATACCTCATTTATGCCGAGTAAATGTTATAAAGTCATCATATTGACGGTTAAATTTGAAAATGCGAATTTTAATCAATTTCAGTCAATGTAGAAATCGATCACAGCGGACTATTGACCATATCTCACTTATTCTCTATCAATGTACTCCCACATTTTGATATATCGTAGCTGATGTTCTGCTCTATTCGCAATCTATTCACACCATTTAGTTTTGTTCAATGGATCCTGATGAATTGTTTGATTGGAAATAAGAGTTCAAATCTGTTACAAATTGAGGGTTAGCCAAAACGTATGTTATCGACATAACTGCTGAAGGAATTATGCTATTAATTTGAGATTTCGCATGTAGATAGGGATTTGCAAGCCCATCATTTCATAAGTTAACACCAAATCGCGAAAATGCATATTTCATTGTCATATTTACCGTTAAAGGTCAAATAAATCAAGCATGAATACTCAATAACCACGTACGCCGCGGACATGTAATCCAGCACACATGTATGGTATAATGAAAGGAAAAATGTTCATAAGATAAGATCGGATTATGAAAATGGCGTTAAGGATATGTAATTTAGGTTCAAAGGTCAAATAATTCACTGTTACAATGACAAGTGCAGTGTGCAATCACTGATGTATCTTTCCCGATTTCCCATTTTCGTTAAGAGATCTAATGTTGGTCTCGCGGTATAATGTGTGACACAAGATCAAAGGGTCGTGGGTTCGAATCCAAGGCAATATTTGTTAACTTTCTTCTTTTTTTTTTTTCAGGGGGGGGGGGGGGGGATCTATTATTATTGATATGATGATTGAGTATTTATTTTTGGAATCGTCCTTTTATCCTAATAAATCGATATGTATAACCTTAATTCGTCAAAAGTGACGAATTCAAAATCTAGTATTGTTTTTGTGTCTGTATGCGAGTGCATAGAGACACGAAAACAAGGATTTTGTTCGTCGGATACCTCAATAACGGGTGCAGCTATTGTCCTGAAACTTAGCCAGATGATAGATCTTGGTCTAACTTAGAACTGCCAAACTTTTGGGTGCCGCCGACTATTCGTGACGTCATCGGGACGCCATTTTGTGAAATTACATTCATGGATGTATCTCAGTCATGCATCTTCTATTTCCCTTTAAATTTAGCACCAACAATTATCAGGCCGAGTGGCAACTTTTCCGATTATGCGCATGCGCATGCGCTACGTAACAAGCGCGTACGCGCCCGTCTAAGGATCTTAAAATCTGAAAATGCTCAAAAACAACCATTTTTTTATTCGGGCATAACTTTTTAAAAAGTCCACAAAAACCCATTTCTATTTGAATATTCGGATAGATTATGAGTTGTAGATGCGAATTCATACCTCATTTATGCCGAGTAAATGTTATAAAGTCATCATATTGACGGTTAAAAATTAAATAGCGCACGAGCGTGAAAATTTCCCAAGTCTGGTCTCTTATCGGCCATAACTTTTTAAAAAGTCCACAAACTCCCAAATTTCTTTGAATATCCGGAAAGATTATGAGTTGTAGATGCGAATTCATACCTCCTTTATGCCGAGTAAATGTTCTAAAGTCATCGAATTGACCGGTTAAAGTTGAAATCGCGCAAAGAGTGTGAAAATTGGCTAAATCTGGTCAAACATGCACTTCTCTTATCGGTCACAACTTCTTTGATACATGGAAATATACAAATATTTTTTCATATTCTGAAAGAGTATGAGTTGCACATATTTTTACAAATTTAACATTGGCCAATCTGATTTGGTAAAGTCATCATAGTGCACGATAAAGTAAAAAAAAGTTCAACCTTCAATTACGACCTGTTCCCGTGCTCTAATCGTGAAATAAAATCGAAAATTGCGATAAAGTAGCGGAAACTCAGCTTTAACATACTGAAAACCGGGTAAAAATCGGCCAAAGGAAAAGTGTGATATGGTCAAAATAAGACGTCAAGTACAGAGCCATTTTACAGTCATTTTGGTAAATTTAAGAGCTTCCCCCTCCCCTTTTGTTATGAATTAATATTGTTACCGTATTTTGTGTCATTCATTTATGCCAAGTAAATGTTATGACATCATCATATTACGCGTTGAAAAGTCAATATCATCATATCGAAATTTCAATATGTATAACCTTAATTCGTCAAACGTGACGAATTCAACATCTAGTTAGGTTATACATATACATATGTATAACCTATTGATTTCGTCAAGATTTTTATTATTATTATTTATTTTTTCTTCTTCCTAATTTTGTTCGTCGCATATCTCAAGATCACATGAATCAATTGTCATGAATCTTCACATGATGATAGATCATGATCTAACTTAGATCTGCAAACTTTTTCAGTGACATCACATTACTATGACGTCATCAGGACGCCATTTTGTCAAATGTTAATAATCATCATATCTCAGTCATGATTTATCAATTTCAATTCAAATTTCGCATCAATATTAATCGGGTCAATGGTCATCTTTTAAGCTCATGCGTGTGCAATTACACTCGGAGACGCGCGCGTACGCGTCCGTCAAATGAAAAAAAATGTCAAAAAATGCTCAAAACCCCAACCCGAGTAATTTACTATATGTTTCAGACAATTTTAAGCGTTTCAAAAAATTCCGCGCGTGCGCGTCGGCGCGCGCGTATTTGCGCGCGTAACGCGAATGAATAAGAAAATTGTCGTTTTTTCACATGTTTTGCATTCCTTATAGATCCCTCAACACACCCTATCAATTTCAGTTATTGCTGACTCATAATAACGGAGTACGCGCGCGTCAAAGTCAAAATTACGCGCGCACGCAAATTGGCAAAATATGGTAAAAATATACTTTTTTTATTCGGCCATAACTTTTTAAAAAGTCCACAAACACCCAATTGTCTTTTAATATTCGGATAGATTATGAGTTGTAGATACGAATTCATACCTGATTTATGCCGAGTAAATGTTATAAAGTCATCATATTGACGGTTAAAAATTAAATAGCGCACGAGTGTGAACATTTCCCAAGTCTGGTCTCTTATCGGCCATAACTTTTTAAAAAGTCCACAAACTCGCAAATTTCTTTGAATATCCGGAAAGATTATGAGTTGTAGATGCGAATTCATACCTCATTTATGCCGAGTAAATGTTATTAAGTCATCATATTGACCGTTGAAATTTAAATGGCGCACGAGTGTGAAAATTGGCTAAGTCTGTATAGCGCCATCTAACATCTAACGGCGAACAGTTCTAAACAAATAATTGGCAAAATATGGTAAAAACATCCTTTTTTAATTCGGCCATAACTTTTTCAAAAGTCGACAAAAACCCAATTTTATTTCAATATTTGGATAGATTATGAGTTGTAGATACGAATTCATACTTGCTTTATGCCGAGTAAATCTTCTAAAGTCATCGAATTGACCGGTTAAAGTTGAAATCGCGCAAAGAGTGTGAAAATTGGCTAAATTTGGTCAAACATGCATTTCTCTTAACGGTCACAACTTCTTTGATACATGGATATATACAAATATTTTTTCATATTCTGAAAGAGTATGAGTTGCACATATTTTTACAATTTTAACATTGGCCAATCAGATTTGGTAAAGTCATCATAGTGCACGATAAAGAAAAAAAAAGTTCAACCTTCAATTACGACCTGTTCCCGTGCTCAAATCGTGAAATAAAATCGAAAAAATGATTGTGTAGGGGAAACTCAGCTTTAACATACTGAAAACCGGGTCAAAATCGGCCAAAGGAAAGGTGTGATATGGTTGAAATAAGACGTCAGGTACAGAGCCATTTTACAGTCATTTTGGTCAATTAAAGAGCTGCCCCCTCCCCTTTTGTGTTATGAATGAATATTGTTACCCCATTTTGTGTCATTCATTTATGCCAAGTAAATGTTATGACATTATCATAATTACGCGTTGAAAAGTCAATATCATCATATCGTAATTTCAATATGTATAACCTTAATTCGTCAAATGTGACGAATTCAACATCTAGTATTGTTTTTGTGTCTGTATGCCAATGCATAGAGACACGAAAACAAGGATTTTGTTCGTCGGATACCTCAATAACGGGTGCAGCTATTGTCCTGAAACTTTGCGGAATGATAGATCTTGGTCTAACTTAGAACTGCCAAACTTTTGGGTGCCGCCAACTGTTCGTGACGTCATCGGGACGCCATTTTGTGAAATTACATTCATGGATGTATCTCAGTCATGCATCTTCTATTTCCCTTTAAATTTAGCACCAATAATTATCACGCCGAGTGGCAACTTTTCCGAGTATGCGCATGCGCATGCGCCACGTAACAAGCGCGTACGCGCCCGTCTAAGGATCTTAAAATCTGAAAATGCTCAAAAACAACCATTTTTTTATTCGGGCATAACTTTTTTAAAAGTCCACAAAAACCCATTTATATTTTAATATTCGGATAGATTATGAGTTGTAGATGCGAATTCATACCTCATTCATGCCGAGTAAATGTTATAAAGTCATCATATTGACGGTTAAAAATTAAATGGCGCACGAGCGTGAACATTTCCCAAGTCTGGTCTCTTACCGGCCATAACTTTTTAAAAAGTCCACAAACTCGCAAATTTCTTTGAATATCCGGAAAGATTATGAGTTGTAGATGCGAATTCATACCTCATTCATGCCGAGTAAATGTCATAAAGTCATCATATTGACCGTTACAATTTAAATGGCGCACGAGTGTGAAAATTGGCTAAGTCGACTGTATAGCGCCATCTAACATCTAACGGCGAACAGTTCCAATCAAATAATTGGCAAAATATGGTAAAAACATCCTTTTTTAATTCGGCCATAACTTTTTCAAAAGTCGACAAAAACACAATTTTATTTGAATATTTGGATAGATTATGAGTTGTAGATACGAATTCATACCTCATTTATGCCGAGTAAATCTTCTAAAGTCAACGAATTGACCGCTTAAAGTTGAAATCGCGCAAAGAGTGTGAAAATTGGCTAAATCTGGTCAAACATGCCCTTCTCTTATCGGTCATAACTTCTTTGATACATGGATATATCCAAATATTTTTTCATATTCTGAAAGAGTATGAGTTGCACATATTTTTACACATCTAACAATGGCCAATCAGATTTTGTAAAGTCATCATAGTGCACGATAAATTAAAACAAAAGTTCAACCTTCAATTACGACCTGTTCCCGTGCTCAAATCGTAAAATAAAATCGAAAAAATGATTGTGTAGAGGAAACTCAGCTTTAGCATACTGAAAACCGGGTCAAAATCGGCCAAAGGAAAGGTGTGATATGGTTGAAATAAGACGTCAGGTACAGAGCCATTTTACAGTCATTTTGGTCAATTAAAGAGCTGCTCCCTCCCCTTTTGTTATGAATTAATATTGTTACCCTATTTGGTGCCATTCATTTATGCCAAGTAAATGTTACGAAATCATCATATTACGCGTTGAAAAGTCAATATCATCATATCGTAATTTCAATATGTATAACCTTAATTCGTCAAAAGTGACGAATTCAACATCTAGTATTGTTTTTGTGTCTGTATGCCAATGCATAGAGACACGAAAACAAGGATTTTGTTCGTCGGATACCTCAATAACGGGTGCAGCTATTGTCCTGAAACTTTGCCAGATGATAGATCTTGGTCTAACTTAGAACTGCCAAACTTTTGGGTGCCGCCGACTATTCGTGACGTCATCAGGACGCCATTTTGTGAAATTTCATTTATGGATGTATCTCAGTCATGCATCTTCTATTTCCCTTTAAATTTAGCACCAATAATTATCACGCCGAGTGGCAACTTTACCGAGTATGCGCATGCGCATGGGCTACGTAACAAGCGCGTACGCGCCCGTCTAAGGATCTTAAAATCTGAAAATGCTCAAAAACAACCATTTTTTTATTCGGGCATAACTTTTTAAAAAGTCCACAAAAACCCAACTTTCTTGTAATATTCGGATAAATTATGAGTTGTAGATACGAATTCATACCTCATTCATGCCGAGTAAATGTCATAAAGTCATCATATTGACGGTTAAAAATTAAATGGCGCACGAGCGTGAAAATTTCCCAAGTCTGGTCTCTTACCGGCCATAACTTTTTAAAAAGTCCACAAACTCCCAAATTTCTTTGAATATCCGGAAAGATTATGAGTTGTAGATGCGAATTCATACCTCATTTATGCCGAGTAAATGTTACAAAGTCATCATATTGACCGTTGAAATTTAAATGGCGCACGAGTGTGAAAATTGGCTAAGTCTGAATAGCGCCATCTAACATCTAACGGCGAACAGTTGAAAACAAATAATTGGCAAAATATGGTCAAAACATCCTTTTTCAATTCGGCCGTAACTTTTTCAAAAGTCGACAAAAACCCAATTTTATTTGAATATTTGGATAGATTATGAGTTGTAGATACGAATTCATACTTGCTTTATGCCGAGTAAATGTTATAAAGTCATCGAATTGACCGGTTAAAGTTGAAATCGCGCAAAGAGTGTGAAAATTGGCTAAATCTGGTCAAACATGCCCTTCTCTTATCGGTCATAACTTCTTTGATACATGTATATATCCAAATATTTTTTCATATTCTGAAAGAGTATGAGTTGCACATATTTATACATACCTAACAATGGACAATAAGATTTTGTAAAGTCATCATAGTGCACGATAAAGAAAAAAAAAGTTCAACCTTCAATTACGACCTGTTGCCGTGCTCAAATCGTGAAATAAAATCGAAAAAATGATTGTGTAGAGGAAACTCAGCTTTAGCATACTGAAAACCGGGTCAAAATCGGCCAAAGGAAAGGTGTGATATGGTCGAAATAAGACGTCAGGTACAGAGCCATTTTACAGTCATTTTGGTCAATTAAAGAGCTGCCCCCTCCCCTTTTGTTATGAATTAATATGGTTACCCTATTTTGTGTCATTCATTTATGCCAAGTAAATGTTATGACATCATCATGTTACGCGTTGAAAAGTCAATATCATCATATCGAAATTTCAATATGTATAACCTTAAATTCGTCAAACGTGACGAATTCAACATCTAGTATTGTTTTTGTGTCTGTATGCCAATGCATAGAGACACGAAAACAAGGCTTGTTCGTCGGATACCTCAATAACGGGTGCAGCTATTGTCCTGAAACTTTGCCAGATGATAGATCTTGGTCTAACTTAGAACTGCCAAACTTTTGGGTGCCGCCGACTATTCGTGACGTCATCGGGACGCCATTTTGTGAAATTTCATTCATGGATGTATCTCAGTCATGCATCTTCTATTTCCCTTTAAATTTGGCACCAATAATTATCACGCCGAGTGGCAACTTTTCCCATTATGCGCATACGCATGCGCCACGTAACAAGCGCGTACGCGCTCGTCCAAGGATCTTAAAATCTGAAAATGCTCAAAAACAACCATTTTTTTATTCGGGCATAACTTTTTTAAAAGTCCACAAAAACCCTTTTTTATTTTAATATTCGGATAGATTATGAGTTGTAGATGCGAATTCATACCTCATTTATGCCGAGTAAATGTTATAAAGTCATCATATTGACGGTTAAAAATTAAATAGCGCACGAGTGTGAAAATTTCCCAAGTCTGGTCTCTTATCGGCCATAACTTTTTTAAAAGTCCACAAACTCCCAAATTTCTTTGAATATCCGGAAAGATTATGAGTTGTAGATGTGAATTCATACCTCATTTATGCCGAGTAAATGTTACAAAGTCATCATATTGACCGTTAAGATTTAAAAAGCGCACGAGTGTGAAAATTGGCTAAGTCTGAACAGCGCCATCTAACATCTAAGGGCGAACAGTTCTAAACAAATAATTGGCAAAATATGGTAAAAACATCCTTTTTTAATTCGGCCATAACTTTTTCAAAAGTCGACAAAAACCCAATTTTATTTCAATATTTGGATAGATTATGAGTTGTAGATACGAATTCATACTTGCTTTATGCCGAGTAAATGTTCTAAAGTCATCGAATTGACCGGTTAAAGTTGAAATCGCGCAAAGAGTGTGAAAATTGGCTAAATCTGGTCAAACATGCACTTCTCTTATCGGTCACAACTTCTTTGATACATGGATATATCCAAATATTTTTTCATATTCTGAAAGAGTATGAGTTGCACATATTTTTACAATTTTAACATTGGCCAATCAGATTTTGTAAAGTCATCATAGTGCACGATAAAGAAAAAAAAAGTTCAACCTTCAATTACGACCTGTTGCCGTGCTCAAATCGTGAAATAAAATCGAAAAAATGATTGTGTAGAGGAAACTCAGCTTTAGCATACTGAAAACCGGGTCAAAATCGGCCAAAGGAAAGGTGTGATATGGTCGAAATAAGACGTCAGGTACAGAGCCATTTTACAGTCATTTTGGTCAATTAAAGAGCTGCCCCCTCCCCTTTTGTTATGAATTAATATGGTTACCCTATTTTGTGTCATTCATTTATGCCAAGTAAATGTTATGACATCATCATGTTACGCGTTGAAAAGTCAATATCATCATATCGAAATTTCAATATGTATAACCTTAAATTCGTCAAACGTGACGAATTCAACATCTAGTATTGTTTTTGTGTCTGTATGCGAATGCATAGAGACACGAAAACAAGGATTTTGTTCGTCGGATACCTCAATAACGGGTGCAGCTATTGTCCTGAAACTTTGCCAGATGATAGATCTTGGTCTAACTTAGAACTGCCAAACTTTTGAGTGCCGCCGACTATTCGTGACGTCAACGGGACGCCATTTTGTGAAATTTCATTCATGGATGTATCTCAGTCATGCATCTTCTATTTCCCTTTAAATTTGGCACCAACAATTATCAGGCCGAGTGGCAACTTTTCCGATTATGCGCATGCGCATGCGCTCCGTAACAAGCGCGTACGCGCCTGTCTAAGGATCTTAAAATCTGAAAATGCTCAAAAACAACCATTTTTTTATTCGGGCATAACTTTTTAAAAAGTCCACAAAAACCCAACTTTCTTTTAATATTCGGATAGATTATGAGGTGTAGATGCGAATTCATACCTCATTTATGCCGAGTAAATGTTATAAAGGCATCATATTGACGGTTAAAAATTAAATAGCGCACGAGTGTGAAAATTTCCCAAGTCTGGTCTCCTATCGGCCATAACTTTTTTAAAAGTCCACAAACTCGCAAATTTCTTTGAATATCCGGAAAGATTATGAGTTGTAGATGCGAATTCATACCTCATTTATGCCGAGTAAATGTTAGAAAGTCATCATATTGACCGTTAAGATTTAAAAAGCGCACCAGTGTGAAAATTGGCTAAGTCTGAACAGCGCCATCTAACATCTAAGGGCGAACAGTTCTAAACAAATAATTGGCCAAATATGGTAAAAACATCCTTTTTTAATTCGGCTATAACTTTTTCAAAAGTCGACAAAAACCCAATTTTATTTGAATATTTGGATAGATTATGAGTTGTAGATACGAATTCATACTTGCTTTATGCCGAGTAAATGTTCTAAAGTCATCGAATTGACCGCTTAAAGTTGAAATCGCGCAAAGAGTGTGAAAATTGGCTAAATCTGGTCAAACATGCACTTCTCTTATCGATCACAACTTCTTTGATACATGGAAATATACAAATATTTTTTTCATATTCTGAAAGAGTATGAGTTGCACATATTTTTATTATTATTATTATTTATTCTCCCACTCACTTTTGTTCGTCGATTATCTCAAGATCACATGAATCAAATATCATGAATCTTCACATGATGATAGATCATCTTCTAACTTAGAACTGCCCACTTTTTCAGTGACGTCACATGACTGTGACGTCATCCGGACGCCATTTTGTAAAATGTTAATAATCATCATATCTCAGTAATGAAATATCAATTTCAATTGAAATTTCGCATTAACATTAATCCGGTCAATGGTCATCTTTTAAGCTCATGCGCGTACAATTACACTCGGAGACGCGCGCGTACGCGTCCGTCAAATGAAAAAAAATGCTCAAAACCTCAACCCGAGTAATTTACTATATGTTTCAGACAATTTTAAGCGTTTCAAAAAATTCCGCGCGTGCGCGTCTGCGCGCGCGTATTTGCGCGCGTAACGCGAATGAATAAGAAAAATGTAGTTTTTTTACATGTTTTGCAATTCTTATACATCCCTCAGCACACCCTATCAATTTGAGTCATTATTGACTCATAATAACGGAGTACGCGCGTGTCAAAGTCAAAATTACGCGCGCACGCAAAATGGCAAAAAATGGCAAAACATGGTAAAAACATCCTTTTTGTATTCGGCCATAACTTTTTTAAAAGTCCACAAACACCCAATTTTTCTTTTAATATTCGGATAGATTATGAGTTGTACATACGAATTCATACCTCATTTATGCCGAGTAAATGTTATAAAGTCATCGTATTGACGGTTAAAGTTGAAAATGCGAATTTTAATCACTTTCAATCAATGTTGAAATCGATCACAGTGTACTTTTGACCATATCTCGCTTATTCTCCATCAATGTACTCCCAAATTTTGATATATCGTAGCTGATGTCCTGCTCTATTCGCAATCTATTCACACCATTTAGTTTTGTTCACTGGATCGAGATGAATTGTTTGATTGGAAATGAGAGTCCAAATCTGTTAAAAATTGAGGGTTAGCTAAAACGTATGCTTTCGAATAATAACTGCTGAAAGAATTATGCTACCAATGTGAAACTTCGCATGTAGATAGGGACTTGCAAGCCCAACATTTCATAAGTTAACACCAAATCGCGAAAATGCATATTTCATCGCCATATTTACCGTCAAAGGTCAAATAAATCAAGCATGAATAACCACGTACGCCGTGGACATGAAATTCAGCACACATGTAGGTTATAATGAAAGGAACAATTTTCATAAGATAAGATCGGATTATGAAAATGGCGTTAAGGATATGTAAATTACGTTCCTGGTACCCTATTTTGTGTCATTCATTATGCCAAGTAAATGTTATGACATCATAATATTACGCGTTGAAAAGTCAATATCATCATATCGAAATTTCAATATGTATAACCTTAATTCGTCAAAAGTGACGAATTCAACATCTAGTATTGTTTTTGTGTCTGTATGCCAATGCATAGAGACACGAAAACAAGGATTTTGTTCGTCGGATACCTCAATAACGGCTGCAGCTATTGTCCTGAAACTTTGCGAGATGATAGATATTGGTCTAACTTAGAACTGCCAAACATTTGAGTGCCGCCGACTATTCGTGACGTCATCGGGACGCCATTTTGTGAAATTTCATTCATGGATGTATCTCAGTCATGCATCTTCTATTTCCCTTGAAATTTAGCACCAATAATTATCACGCCGAGTGGCAACTTTACCGAGTATGCGCATGCGCATGCGCTACGTAACAAGCGCGTACGCGCCCGTCTAAGGATCTTAAAATCTGAAAATGCTCAAAAACAACCATTTTTTTATTCGGGCATAACTTTGTAAAAAGTCCACAAAAACCCAACTTTCTTTTAACATTCGGATAGATTATGAGTTGTAGATGCGAATTCATACCTCATTTATGCCGAGTAAATGTTATAAAGTCATCATATTGACGGTTAAAAATTAAATGGCGCACGAGTGTGAACATTTCCCAAGTCTGGTCTCTTATCGGCCATAACTTTTTAAAAAGTCCACAAACTCGCAAATTTCTTTGAATATCCGGAAAGATTATGAGTTGTAGATGCGAATTCATACCTCATTTATGCCGAGTAAATGTTACAAAGTCATCATATTGACCGTTGAAATTTAAATGGCGCACGAGTGTGAAAATTGGCTAAGTCTGAACAGCGCCATCTAACATCTAACGGCGAACAGTTAAAAGCAAATAATTGGCAAAATATGGTAAAAACATCCTTTTTTAATTCGGCCATAACTTTTTCAAAAGTCGACAAAAACCCAATTTTATTTCAATATTTGGATAGATTATGAGTTGTAGATACGAATTCATACTTGCTTTATGCCGAGTAAATGTTCTAAAGTCATCGAATTGACCGCTTAAAGTTGAAATCGCGCAAAGAGTGTGAAAATTGGCTAAATCTGGTCAAACATGCACTTCTCTTATCGGTCACAACTTCTTTGATACATGGATATATACAAATATTTTGTTCATATTCTGAAAGAGTATGAGTTGCACATATTTTTACAATTTTAACATTGGCCAATCAGATTTTGTAAAGTCATCATAGTGCACGATAAAGAAAACAAAAGTTCAACCTTCAATTACGACCTGTTCCCGTGCTCAAATCGTGAAATAAAATCGAAAAAATGATTGTGTAGAGGAAACTCAGCTTTCACATACTGAAAACCGGGTCAAAATCGGCCAAAGGAAAGGTGTGATATGCTTGAAATAAGACGTCAGGTACAGAGCCATTTGACAGTCATTTTGGTCAATTAAAGAGCTTCCCCCTCCCCTTTTGTTATGAATTAATATGGTTACCCCATTTTGTGTCATTCATTTATTTATGCCAAGTAAATGTTATGACATCATCATAATTACGCGTTGATCAGTCAATATCATCATATCGAAATTTCAATATGTATAACCTTTAATTCGTCAAATGTGACGAATTCAACATCTAGTATTGTTTTTGTGTCTGTATGCCAATGCATAGAGACACGAAAACAAGGATTTTGTTCGTCGGATACCTCAATAACGGGTGCAGCTATTGTCCTGAAACTTTGCGGAATGATAGATCTTGGTCTAACTTAGAACTGCCAAACTTTTGGGTGCCGCCGACTATTCGTGACGTCATCGGGACGCCATTTTGTGAAATTACATTCATGGATGTATCTCAGTCATGCATCTTCTATTTCCCTTTAAATTTAGCACCAATAATTATCACGCCGAGTGGCAACTTTACCGAGTATGCGCATGCGCATGCGCTACGTAACCAGCGCGTACGCGCCCGTCTAAGGATCTTACAATCTGAAAATGCTCAAAAACAACCATTTTTTTTATTCGGGCATAACTTTTTTAAAAGTCCACAAAAACCCATTTTTATTTTAATATTCGGATAGATTATGAGTTGTAGATACGAATTCATACCTCATTCATGCCGAGTAAATGTCATAAAGTCATCATATTGACGGTTAAAAATTAAATGGCGCACGAGCGTGAAAATTTCCCTAGTCTGGTCTCTTACCGGCCATAACTTTTTAAAAAGTCCACAAACTCGCAAATTTCTTTGAATATCCGGAAAGATTACGAGTTGTAGATGCGAATTCATACCTCATTTATGCCCAGTAAATGTTACAAAGTCATCATATTGACCGTTAAGATTTAAAAAGCGCACGAGTGTGAAAATTGGCTAAGTCTGAACAGCGCCATCTAACATCTAAGGGCGAACAGTTCTAAACAAATAATTGGCAAAATATGGTAAAAACATCCTTTTTTAATTCGGCCATAACTTTTTCAAAAGTCGACAAAAACCCAATTTTATTTGAATATTTGGATAGATTATGAGTTGTAGATGCGAATTCATACTTGCTTTATGCCGAGTAAATGTTCTAAAGTCATCGAATTGACCGCTTAAAGTTGAAATCGCGCAAAGAGTGTGAAAATTGGCTAAATCTGGTCAAACATGCACTTCTCTTATCGGTCACAACTTCTTTGATACATGGATATATCCAAATATTTTTTTCATATTCTGAAAGAGTATGAGTTGCACATATTTTTACAATTTTAACATTGGCCAATCAGATTTTGTAAAGTCATCATTGTGCACAATAAAGAAAAAAAAAGTTCAACCTTCAATTACGACCTGTTCCCGTGCTCTAATCGTGAAATAAACTCGAAAATCGCGATAGTGTAGCGGAAACTCAGCTTTAACATAATGAAAACCGGGTCAAAATCGGCCAAAGGAAAGGTGTGATATGGTTGAAATAAGACGTCAGGTACAGAGCCATTTTACAGTCATTTTGGTCAATTTAAGAGCTTCCCACTCCCCAATTTGATAATAATTGAATGTAATGAATTAATATTGTTGCCCTATTTTGTGTCATTCATTTATGCCAAGTAAATGTTACGACATCATCATAATTACGCGTTGAAAAGTCAATATCATCATATCGTAATTTCAATATGTATAACCTTTAATTCGTCAAATGTGACGAATTCAACATCTAGTTAGGTTATACATATACATATGTATAACCTATTGATTTCGTCAAGATTTTTATTATTTATTATTATTATTATTATTCTTCCGATTTTGTTCGTCGCATATCTCAAGATCAAATGAATCAATCATCATGAAACTTCACATGATGATAGATCATCATCTGACTTAGTGCAACGTAATCATTTTAATCTCGTCAGATCACTGTGACGTCATCAGGACGCCATTTTGTCAAATTTCAATAATCATCATAACTCAGTCATGCATCATTAATTTCACTTCAAATTTCGCATCAATATCAATCAGTTCAATCGTCATATTTTAAGCTCATGTGCGTGCGCTTACACTCAGAGACGCGCGCATACGCGTCCGTCAAGTGAATAAAAAAAAATTAAAATGTTCAAAACCCCAACCCGAGTAATTTACTATATGTTTCAGACAATTTTAAGCGTTTCAAAAAATTCCGCGCGTGCGCGTCGGCGCGCGCGTATTTGCGCGCGTAACGCGAATGAATAGGAAAATTATCGTTTTTTCACATGTTTTGCATTCCTTATAGATCCCTCAACACACCCTATCAATTTGAGTCATTGTTGACTCATAATGACGGAGTACGCGCGCGTCAAAGTTAAAATTACGCGCGCACGCAAAATGGCAAAACATGGTAAAAACATCATTTTTTCATTATGCCATAACTTTTTAAAAAGTCCACAAACATCCAATTTTCTTTTAATATTCGGATAGATTATGAGTTGTAGATACGAAGTCATACCTCATTTATTCCGAGTAAATGTTATAAAGTCATCGTATTGACGGTTAAAGTTGAAAATGCGAATTTTAATCAATTTCAATCAATGTTGAAATCGATCACAGTGGACTATTGACCATATCTCGCTTATTCTCCATCAATTTTCTCCCAAATTTTGATATATCGTAGCTGATGTCCTGCTCTATTCGCAATCTTTTCACAACAATTCGTTATGTTAACTGGATCCTGATGAATTGTTTGATTGTAAATAAGAGTCCAAATCTGATAAAAATTGAGGTTTAGCCAAAACGTATGATATCGACCTATAACTGCTGAAGAAATTATGCTATCAATTTGAGATTTCGCATGTAGATAGGGATTTGCAAGCCCATCATTTCATAAGTTAACACCAAATCGCGAAAATGCATATAACATTGTCTTATTTACCGTTAAAGGTCAAATAAATCAAGCATGAATACTCAATAACCACGTACGCCGTGGACATGAAATTCAGCACACATGTATGGTATAATGAAAGGAAAAATGTTCATAATATAAGATCGGATTATGAAAATGGCGTTAAGGATATGTAAATTAGGTTCAAAGGTCAAATAATTCACTGTTACAATGAAAAATGCAGTGTGCAATCACTGATGTATCTTTCCCGATTTCCCATTTTCGTTAAGAGATCTAATGTTGGTCTCGCGGTATAATTTGTGACACAAGATCAAAGGGTCTTGGGTTCGAATCCAAGGCAATATTGTTTAACTTTCTTTTTTTCTTCTTTTTTACCCTTTTTTCAGGGGGGGGGGGGGGGGGAGGAATCTATTATTATTGATATGATGATTGAGTAGTTATTTTTGGAATCATCCTTTTATCATTTTAAATCGATATGTATAACCTTAATTCGTCAAAAGTGACGAATTCAAAATCTAGTATTGTTTTTGTGTCTGTATGCCAATGCATAGAGACACGAAAACAAGGATTTTGTTCGTCGGATACCTCAATAACGGGTGCAGCTATTGTCCTGAAACTTTGCCAGATGATAGATCTTGGTCTAACTTAGAACTGCCAAACTTTTGGGTGCCGCCGACTATTCGTGACGTCATCGGGACGCCATTTTGTGAAATTACATTCATGGATGTATCTCTGTCATGCATCTTCTATTTCCCTTTAAATGTGGCGCCAATAATCATCACGCCGAGTGGCAACTTTTCCGATTATGCAAATGCGCATGCGCCACGTAACAAGCGCGTAAGCGCCCGTCTAAGGATCTTAAAATCTGAAAATGCTCAAAAACAACCATTTTTTTATTCGGGCATAACTTTTTTAAAAGTCCATAAACATCCAATTTTCTTTGAATATCCAGAAAGATTATGAGTTGTAGATGCGAATTCATACCTCATTCATGCCGAGTAAATGTCATAAAGTCATCATATTGACGGTTAAAAATTAAATGGCGCACGAGTGTGAAAATTTCCCAAGTCTGGTCTCTTACCGGCCATAACTTTTTAAAAAGTCCACAAACTCGCAAATTTCTTTGAATATCCGGAAAGATTATGAGTTGTAGATGCGAATTCATACCTCATTTATGCCGAGTAAATGTTACAAAGTCATCATATTGACCGTTAAAATTTAAAAAGCGCACGAGTGTGAAAATTGGCTAAGTCTGAACAGCGCCATCTAACATCTAAGGGCGAACCGTTCAAAACAAATAATTGGCAAAATATGGTAAAAACATCCTTTTTTAATTCGGCCATAACTTTTTCAAAAGTCGACAAAAACCCAATTTTATTTCAATATTTTGATAGATTATGAGTTGTAGATACGAATTCATACTTGCTTTATGCCGAGTAAATCTTCTAAAGTCATCGAATTGACCGGTTAAAGTTGAAATCGCGCAAAGAGTGTGAAAATTGGCTAAATCTGGTCAAACATGCACTTCTCTTATCGGTCACAACTTCTTTGATAAATGGTAATATACAAATATTTTTTTCATATTCTGAAAGAGTATGAGTTGCACATATTTTTACAATTTTAACATTGGCCAATCAGATTTTGTAAAGTCATCATAGTGCACGATAAAGAAAAAAAAAGTTCAACCTTCAATTACGACCTGTTCCCGTGCTCAAATCGTAAAATAAAATCGAAAAAATGATTGTGTAGAGGAAACTCAGGTTTAACATACTGAAAACCGGGTCAAAATCGGCCAAAGGAAAGGTGTGATATGGTTGAAATAAGACGTCAGGTACTGAGCCATTTTACAGTCATTTTGGTCAATTATAGAGCTGCCCCCTCCACTTTTGTTATGAATTAATATTGTTACCCTATTTTGTGTCATTCATTTATGCCAAGTAGATGTTATGACATCATCATATTACGCGTTGAAAAGTCAATATCATCATATCGAAATTTCAATATGTATAACCTTAATTCGTCAAAAGTGACGAATTCAACATCTAGTTATTATTAGGTTATACATATACATATGTATAACCTATTGATTTCGTCAAGATTTTTCTTTATTCTTCTTCCTAATTTTGTTCGTCGATTATCTCAAGATCAGATGAATCAAATATCATGAATTATCACATGATGATAGATCATGTTCTAACTTAGAACTGCCCACTTTTTCAGTGACGTCACATGACTGTGACGTCATCAGGACACCATTTTGTAAAATGTTAATAATCATCATATCTCAGTCATGTCATATCAATTTCAATTCAAATTTCGCATTAACATTAATCAGGTCAATGGTCATCTTTTAAGCACATGCGCGTACAATTACACTCGGAGACGCGCGCGTACGCGTCCGTCAAATGAAAAAAAATGTCAAAAAATGCTCAAAACCTCAACCCGAGTAATTTACTATATGTTTCAGACAATTTTAAGCGTTTCAAAAAATTCCGCGCGTGCGCGTCGGCGCGCGCGTATTTGCGCGCGTAACGCGAATGAATAGTAAAATTGTCGTTTTTTCACATGTTTTGCATTCCTTATAGATCCCTCAACACACCCTATCAATTTGAGTCATTGTTGACTCATAATAACGGAGTACGCGCGCGTCAAAGTCAAAATTACGCGCGCACGCAAATTGGCAAAATATGGTAAAAACATACTTTTTTTATTCGGCCATAACTTTTTTTAAAGTCCACAAACACCCAATTTTCTTTTAATATTCGGATAGATTATGAGTTGTAGATACGAATTCATACCTCATTTATGCCGAGTAAATGTTATAAAGTCATCGAATTGACGGTTAAAGTTGAAATCGCGCACGAGTGTGAAAATTGGCTAAATCTGGTCAAACATGCCCTTCTCTTATCGGTCATAACTTCGTTGATACATGGATATATCCAAATATTTTTTCATATTCTGAAAGAGTATGAGTTGCACATATTTTTACATACCTAATAATGGACAATCCGATTTTGTAAAGTCTCCATAGTGCACGATAAAGTAAAAGAAAAGTTCAACCTTCAATTACGACCATGATTTGGAGTGTAGAATAGCGCCATCTATCGGCGGATAATTCAAAAATCTGTCCGCGCGCACGCAAATTGGCAAAATATGGTAAAAACATCCTTTTTGTATTCGGCCATAACTTTTTCAAAAGTCGACAAAAACACAATTTTATTTTAATATTTGGATAGATTATGAGTTGTAGATGCGAATTCATACTTCCTTTATGCCGAGTAAATGTTCTAAAGTCAACGAATTGACCGCTTAAAGTTGAAATCGCGCAAAGAGTGTGAAAATTGGCTAAATCTGGTCAAACATGCACTTCTCTTATCGGTCACAACTTCTTTGATACATGGATATATACAAATATTTTTTCATATTCTGAAAGAGTATGAGTTGCACATATTTTTACAAATTTAACATTGGCCAATCAGATTGTGTAAAGTCATCATTGTGCACGATAAAGTTAAAAAAAGTTCCAATTACGACCTGTTCCCGTGCTCTAATCGTGAAATAAAGTCGAAAATCACGATAGTGTAGCGGAAACTCAGCTTTAACATACTGAAAATCGGGTAAAAATCGGCCAAAGGAAAGGTGTGATATGGTTGAAATAAGACGTCAGGTACAGAGCCATTTTACAGTCATTTTGGTCAATTTAAGAGCTTCCCACTCCCCAATTTGATAACAATTGAATGTAATGAATTAATATTGTTACCCTATTTTGTGTCATTCATTTATGCCAAGTAAATGTTATGACATCATCATATTACGCGTTGAAAAGTCAATATCATCATATCGTAATTTCAATATGTATAACCTTAAATTCGTCAAACGTGACGAATTCAACATCTAGTTAGGTTATACATATATCATATGTATAACCTATTGATTTCGTTCGAATTTTTATTATTATTATTATTTATTCTTCTTCCTAATTTTGTTCGTCGCATATCTCAAGATCACATGAATCAATTGTCATGAATCTTCACATGGTGATAGATCATGATCTAACTTAGATCTGCTAACTTTTTCAGTGACGTCACATCACAATGACGTCATCAGGACGCCATTTTGTCAAATTTCAATAATCATCATATCTCAGTCATGCATCATTAACTTCATTTGAAATTTCGCATCAATATTGATCAGGTCACTGGTCATCTTTTAAGCTCATGCGCATACAATTACACTCGGAGACGCGCGCGTACGCGTCCGTCAAATGAAAAAAAATGTCAAAAAATGCTCAAAACCTCAACCCGAGTAATTTACTATATGTTTTAGACAATTTTAAACGTTTCAAAAAATTCCGCGCGTGCGCGTCGGCGCGCGCGTATTTGCGCGCGTAACGCGAATGAATAGTAAAATTGTCGTTTTTTCACATGTTTTGCATTCCTTATAGATCCCTCAACACACCCTATCAATTTGAGTCATTGTTGACTCATAATAACGGAGTACGCGCGCGTCAAAGTCAAAATTACGCGCGCACGCAAATTGGCAAAATATGATAAAAACATACTTTTTTTATTCGTCCATAACTTTTTAAAAAGTCCACAAACACCCAATTTTCTTTTAATATTCGGATAGATTATGAGTTGTAGATACGAATCCATACCTCATTTATGCCGAGTAAATGTTATAAAGTCATCGAATTGACGGTTAAAGTTGAAATCGCGCACGAGTGTGAAAATTGGCTAAATCTGGTCAAACATGCCCTTCTCTTATCGGTCATAACTTCTTTGAGACATGGATATATCCAAATATTTTTTCATATTCTGAAAGAGTATGAGTTGCACATATTTTTACATACCTAACAATGGACAATCCGATTTTGTAAAGTCTCCATAGTGCACGATAAAGTAAAAGAAAAGTTCAACCTTCAATTACGACCATGATTTGGAGTATATAATAGCGCCATCTATCGGCGGATAATTCAAAAATCTGTCCGCGCGCGCGCAAATTGGCAAAATATGGTAAAACATCCTTTTTGCATTCGGCCATAACTTTTTAAAAAGTCCACAAACACCCAATTTTATTTAATATTCGGATAGATTATGAGTTGTAGATACGAATTCATACCTCATTTATGCCGAGTAAATGTTATTAAGTCATCGAATTGACGGTTGAAAGTTGAAATCGCGCAAGAGTGTGAAAATTGGCTAAATCTGGTCAAACATAAGACGTCAAGTACAGAGCCATTTTACAGTCATTTTGGTAAATTTAAGAGCTTCCCACTCCAATTTGGATTACAATTGAATGTTATGAATTAATATTTGTACCATTTTTGTGAAATTCATTTATATCAATAAATGTACTTAAATCATCATATTTCCTGTTGAAAAGGCAATATACATGTAATACCATATTATAGTATTTTCAGTATGTATAACCTTAATTCGTCAAAAGTGACGAATTCAAAATCTAGTATTGTTTTTGTGTCTGTATGCCAATGCATAGAGACACGAAAACAAGGATTTTGTTCGTCGGATACCTCAATAACGGGTGCAGCTATTGTCCTGAAACTTTGCCAGATGATAGATCTTGGTCTAACTTAGAACTGCCAAACTTTTGGGTGCCGCCGACTATTCGTGACGTCATCGGGACGCCATTTTGTGAAATTACATTCATGGATGTATCTCTGTCATGCATCTTCTATTTCCCTTTAAATGTGGCGCCAATAATCATCACGCCGAGTGGCAACTTTTCCGATTATGCAAATGCGCATGCGCCACGTAACAAGCGCGTAAGCGCCCGTCTAAGGATCTTAAAATCTGAAAATGCTCAAAAACAACCATTTTTTTATTCGGGCATAACTTTTTTAAAAGTCCATAAACATCCAATTTTCTTTGAATATCCAGAAAGATTATGAGTTGTAGATGCGAATTCATACCTCATTCATGCCGAGTAAATGTTATAAAGTCATCATATTGACGGTTAAAAATTAAATAGCGCACGAGTGTGAAAATTTCCCAAGTCTGGTCTCTTATCGGCCATAACTTTTTAAAAAGTCCACAAACTCGCAAATTTCTTTGAATATCCGGAAAGATTATGAGTTGTAGATGCGAATTCATACCTCATTTATGCCGAGTAAATGTTACAAAGTCATCATATTGACCGTTAAGATTTAAAAAGCGCACGAGTGTGAAATTTGGCTAAGTCTGAACAGCGCCATCTAACATCTAAGGGCGAACAATTCAAAACAAATAATTGGCAAAATATGGTAAAAACATCCTTTTTTAATTCGGCCATAACTTTTTCAAAAGTCGACAAAAACCCAATTTTATTTCAATATTTGGATAGATTATGAGTTGTAGATACGAATTCATACTTGCTTTATGCCGAGTAAATCTTCTAAAGTCATCGAATTGACCGCTTAAAGTTGAAATCGCGCAAAGAGTGTGAAAATTGGCTAAATCTGGTCAAACATGCACTTCTCTTATCGGTCACAACTTCTTTGATAAATGGAAATATACAAATATTTTTTTCATATTCTGAAAGAGTATGAGTTGCACATATTTTTACAATTTTAACATTGGCCAATCAGATTTTGTAAAGTCATCATAGTGCACGATAAAGAAAAAAAAAGTTCAACCTTCAATTACGACCTGTTCCCGTGCTCAAATCGTGAAATAAAATCGAAAAAATGATTGTGTAGAGGAAACTCAGCTTTAGCATACTGAAAACCGGGTCAAAATCGGCCAAAGGAAAGGTGTGATATGGTTGAAATAAGACGTCAGGTACAGAGCCATTTTACAGTCATTTTGGTCAATTTAAGAGCTCCCCCCTCCCCTTTTGTGTTATGAATGAATATTGTTACCCCATTTTGTGTCATTCATTTATGCCAAGTAAATGTTATGACATTATCATAATTACGCGTTGAAAAGTCAATATCATCATATCGTAATTTCAATATGTATAACCTTTAATTCGTCAAATGTGACGAATTCAACATCTAGTATTGTTTTTGTGTCTGTATGCCAATGCATAGAGACACGAAAACAAGGATTTTGTTCGTCGGATACCTCAATAACGGGTGCAGCTATTGTCCTGAAACTTTGCGGGATGATAGATCTTGGTCTAACTTAGAACTGCCAAACTTTTGGGTGCCGCCGACTATTCGTGACGTCATCAGGACGCCATTTTGTGAAATTACATTCATGGATGTATCTCAGTCATGCATCTTCTATTTCCCTTTAAATTTAGCACCAATAATTATCACGCCGAGTGGCAACTTTTCCGAGTATGCGCATGCGCATGCGTCACGTAACAAGCGCGTACGCGCCCGTCCAAGGATCTTAAAATCTGAAAATGCTCAAAAACAACCATTTTTTTATTCGGGCATAACTTTTTAAAAAGTCCACAAAAACCCATTTCTATTTGAATATTCGGATAGATTATGAGTTGTAGATGCGAATTCATACCTCATTCATGCCGAGTAAATGTCATAAAGTCATCATATTGACGGTTAAAAATTAAATGGCGCACGAGTGTGAAAATTTCCCAAGTCTGGTCTCTTACCGGCCATAACTTTTTAAAAAGTCCACAAACTCGCAAATTTCTTTGAATATCCGGAAAGATTATGAGTTGTAGATGCGAATTCATACCTCATTCATGCCGAGTAAATGTCATAAAGTCATCATATTGACGGTTAAAAATTAAATGGCGCACGAGCGTGAAAATTTCCCAAGTCTGGTCTCTTACCGGCCATAACTTTTTAAAAAGTCCACAAACTCCCAAATTTCTTTGAATATCCGGAAAGATTATGAGTTGTAGATGCGAATTCATACCTCATTTATGCCGAGTAAATGTTACAAAGTCATCATATTGACCGTTAAGATTTAAAAAGCGCACGAGTGTGAAAATTGGCTAAGTCTGAACAGCGCCATCTAACATCTAAGGGCGAACACTTCAAAACAAATAATTGGCAAAATATGGTAAAAACATGCTTTTTTAATTCGGCCATAACTTTTTCAAAAGTCGACAAAAACACAATTTTATTTGAAAATTTGGATAGATTATGAGTTGTAGATACGAATTCATACTTGCTTTATGCCGAGTAAATCTTCTAAAGTCAACGAATTGACCGCTTAAAGTTGAAATCGCGCAAAGAGTGTGAAAATTGGCTAAATCTGGTCAAACATGCACTTCTCTTAACGGTCACAACTTCTTTGATACATGGATATATACAAATATTTTTTCATATTCTGAAAGAGTATGAGTTGCACATATTTTTACAATTTTAACATTGGCCAATCAGATTTGGTAAAGTCATCATAGTGCACGATAAAGAAAAAAAAAGTTCAACCTTCAATTACGACCTGTTCCCGTGCTCAAATCGTGAAATAAAATCGAAAAAATGATTGTGTAGAGGAAACTCAGCTTTAGCATACTGAAAACCGGGTCAAAATCGGCCAAAGGAAAGGTGTGATATGTTTGAAATAAGACGTCAGGTACAGAGCCATTTTACAGTCATTTTGGTCAATTAAAGAGCTGCCCCCTCCCCTTTTGTTATGAATTAATATTGTTACCCTATTTTGTGTCATTCATTTATGCCAAGTAAATGTCATGACATCATCATAATTACGCGTTGAAAAGTCAATTATCATAATATATCGAAATTTCAATATGTATAACCTTTAATTCGTCAAAAGTGACGAATTCAACATCTAGTATTGTTTTTGTGTCTGTATGCCAATGCATAGAGACACGAAAACAAGGATTTTGTTCGTCGGATACCTCAATAACGGGTGCAGCTATTGTCCTGAAACTTTGCCAGATGATAGATCTTGGTCTAACTTAGAACTGCCAAACTTTTGAGTGCCGCCGACTATTCGTGACGTCAACGGGACGCTATTTTGTGAAATTACATTCATGGATGTATCTCAGTCATGCATCTTGTATTTCCCTTTAAATTTAGCACCAATAATTATCACGCCGAGTGGCAACTTTTCCGATTATGCGCATGCGCATGCGCTACGTAACAAGCGCGTACGCGCTCGTCTAAGGATCTTAAAATCTGGAAATGCTCAAAAACAACCATTTTTTAATTCGGGCATAACTTTTTAAAAAGTCCACAAAAACCCAACTTTCTTTTAATATCCGGAAAGATTATGAGGTGTAGATGCGAATTCATACCTCATTTATGCCGAGTAAATGTCATAAAGTCATCATATTGACGGTTAAAAATTAAATAGCGCACGAGTGTGAACATTTCCCAAGTCTGGTCTCTTATCGGCCATAACTTTTTAAAAAGTCCACAAACTCGCAAATTTCTTTGAATATCCGGAAAGATTATGAGTTGTAGATGCGAATTCATACCTCATTTATGCCGAGTAAATGTTACAAAGTCATCATATTGACCGTTAAAATTTAAATGGCGCACGAGTGTGAAAATTGGCTAAGTCTGAACAGCGCCATCTAACATCTAAGGGCGAACAATTCAAAACAAATAATTGGCAAAATATGGTAAAAACATCCTTTTTTAATTCGGCCATAACTTTTTCAAAAGTCGACAAAAACCCAATTTTATTGGAATATTTGGATAGATTATGAGTTGTAGATACGAATTCATACTTGCTTTATGCCGAGTAAATCTTCTAAAGTCATCGAATTGACCGGTTAAAGTTGAAATCGCGCAAAGAGTGTGAAAATTGGCTAAATCTGGTCAAACATGCCCTTCTCTTATCGGTCACAACTTCTTTGATAAATGGAAATATACAAATATTTTTTTCATATTCTGAAAGAGTATGAGTTGCACATATTTTTACAATTTTAACATTGGCCAATCAGATTTTGTAAAGTCTTCATTGTGCACGATAAAGAAAAAAAAAGTTCAACCTTCAATTACGACCTGTTCCCGTGCTCAAATCGTGAAATAAAATCGAAAAAATGATTGTTTAGAGGAAACTCAGCTTTAACATACTGAAAACCGGGTCAAAATCGGCCAAAGGAAAGGTGTGATATGGTTGAAATAAGACGTCAGGTACAGAGCCATTTTGGTCAATTAAAAAGCTGCCCCCTCCCCTTTTGTTATGAATTAATATTGCTACCCTATTTTGTGTCATTCATTTATGCCAAGTAAATGTTATGACATTATCATGTTACGCGTTGAAAAGTCAATATCATCATATCGAAATTTCAATATGTATAACCTTAATTCGTCAAACGTGACGAATTCAACATCTAGTTATTATTATTATTATTTATTTATTCTTCCCATCAATTTTGTTCGTCGCATATCTCAAGATCACATGAATCAATTGTCATGAATCTTCACATGATGATAGATCATGATCTAACTTAGATCTGCAAACTTTTTCAGTGACGTCACATTACTATGACGTCATCAGGACGCCATTTTGTCAAATGTTAATAATCATCATATCTCAGTCATGATTTATCAATTTCAATTCAAATTTCGCATCAATATTAATCAGGTCAATGGTCATCTTTTAAGCTCATGCGCGTGCAATTACACTCGGAGACGCGCGCGTACGCGTCCGTCAAATGAAAAAAAATGTCAAAAAATGCTCAAAACCCCAACCCGAGTAATTTACTATATGTTTCAGACAATTTTAAGCGTTTCAAAAAATTGCGCGCGTGCGCGTCGGCGCGCGCGTATTTGCGCGCGTAACGCAAATGAATAAGAAAAATGTCGTTTTTTCACATGTTTTCCAATTCTTATACATCCCTCAACGCACCCTATCAATTTGAGTCATTGTTGACTCATAATAACGGAGTACGCGCGCGTCAAAGTCAAAATTACGCGCGCACGAAAATTGGCAAAATATGGTAAAAACATACTTTTTTTTTTCGGCCATAACTTTTTAAAAAATTCATAAACACCCAATTTTCTTTTACTATTCGGATAGATTATGAGTTGTAGATACGAATTCATACCTCATTTATGCCGAGTAAATGTTATAAAGTTATCATATTGACGGTTAAAGTTGAAAATGCGCATTTTAACTGATTTTAATCAATTTTGAAATCAATCACAGCAGACTTCCGACCATATCTCGCTAATTCTCCATTAATTTTCTCCCAGATTTCGATATGTTGTAGCTGAGGTTATGCTTTAAAAGTGCTGTGGTTTAAATTACCCAACAATATCAATTCAGGAACTATAATGTGTCTCTATACAATTGTGATTAGTCTGCCACGCGTTTTTGCGCGCGTAAAGCAAATCAATAAGACAATTTTATTTTTTTCACATTTTTGCCATCCTGATACATCCCTCAACTCACCCTATCAATTTGAGTCATTGTTGACTCATAATAACGGAGTGTGCGCGCGTCAAAGTTAAAATTACGCGCGCAAGCAAATTGGCAAAATATGGTAAAAACATCCTTTTTGTATTCGGCCATAACTTTTTTTAAAAGTCCACAAACACCCAATTTTATTTTAATATTCGGATAGATTATAAGTTGTAGATACGAATTCATACCTCATTTATGCCGAGTAAATGTTATAAAGTCATCATATTGACGGTTAAAGTTGAAAATGCGAATTTTAATCAATTTCAGTCAATGTTGAAATCGATCACAGCGGCCTATTGACCATATCTCACTTATTCTCCATCAATGTACTCCCAAATTTTGATATATCGTAGCTGATGTTCTGCTCTATTCGCAATCTATTCACACCATTTAGTTTTGTTCAATGGATCCTGATGAATTGTTTGATTGGAAATAGAGTTCAAATCTGTTACAAATTGAGGGTTAGCCAAAACGTATGTTATCGACATAACTGCTGAAGGAATTATGCTATCAATTTGAGATTTCGCATGTAGATAGGGATTTGCAAGCCCATCATTTCATAAGTTAACACCAAATCGCGAAAATGCATATTTCATTGTCATATTTACCGTTAAAGGTCAAATAAATCAAGCATGAATACTCAATAACCACGTACGCCGCGGACATGAAATTCAGCACACATGTATGGTATAATGAAAGGAAAATGTTCATAAGATAAGATCGGATTATGAAAATGGCGTTAAGGATATGTAAATTAGGTTCAAAGGTCAAATAATTCACTGTTACAATGACAAATGCAGTGTGCAATCACTGATGTATCTTTCCCGATTTCCCATTTTCGTTAAGAGATCTAATGTTGGTCTTGTGACGCAAGATCAAAGGGTCGTGGGTTCGAATCCAAGGCAATATTTTTTAACTTTCTTTTTTCTTCTTTTTTTCTCTTTTTTCAGAGGGGGGGGGGGGGAATATATTATTATTGATATGATGATTGAGTAGTTATTTTTGGAATCATCCTTTTATCATTTTAAATCGATATGTATAACCTTAATTCGTCAAAAGTGACGAATTCAACATCTAGTTAGGTTATACATATATCATATGTATAACCTATTGATTTCGTTCGAATTTTTCTTCTTCTTCTTCTTTATTCTACCCCTCACTTTTGTTCGTCGATTATCTCAAGATCACATGAATCAAATATCATGAATCTTCACATGATGATAGATCATGTTCTAACTTAGAACTGCCCACTTTTTCAGTGACGTCACATGATTGTGACGTCATCAGGACGCCATTTTGTCAAATGTTAATAATCATCATATCTCAGTCATGAAATATCAATTTCAATTCAAATTTCGCATTAACATTAATCAGGTCAATGGTCATCTTTTAAGCTCATGCGCGTACAATTACACTCGGAGACGCGCGCGTACGCGTCCGTCAAATGAAAACAAATGTCAAAAAATGCTCAAAACCTCAACCCGAGTAATTTACTATATGTTTCAGACAATTTTAAGCGTTTCAAAAAATTCCGCGCGTGCGCGTCGGCGCGCGCGTATTTGCGCGCGTAACGCGAATTAATAGTAAAATTGTCGTTTTTTCACATGTTTTCCATTCCTTATAGATCCCTCAACACACCCTATCAATTTGAGTCATTGTTGACTCATAATAACGGAGTACGTGCGCGTCAAAGTCAAAATTACGCGCGCAAGCAAATTGGCAAAATATGGTAAAAACATACTTTTTTTTATTTGGCCATAACTTTTTAAAAAGTCCACAAACACCCAATTTTCTTTTAATATTCGGATAGATTATGAGTTGTAAATACGAATTCATACCTCATTTATGCCGAGTAAATGTTATAAAGTCATCGTATTGACGGTTAAAGTTGAAAATGCGAATTTTACTCAATTTCAATCAATGTTGAAATCGATGACAGTGTACTTTTGGCCATATCTCACTTATTCTCCATCAATGTACTCCCAAATTTTGATATATCGTAGCTGATGTTCTGCTCGATTCGCAATCTATTCACACCATTTAGTTTTGTTCAATGGATCCTGATGAATTGTTTGATTGGAAATAAGAGTTCAAATCTGTTACAAATTGAGGGTTAGCCAAAACGTATATTATCGACATATAACTGCTGGAGGAATCATGCTATCAATTTGAGATTTCGCATGTAGATAGGGATTTGCAAGCCCATCATTTCATAAGTTAACACCAAATCGCGAAAATGCATATTTCATTGTCATATTTACCGTTAAAGGTCAAATAAATCAAGCATGAATACTCAATAACCACATACGCCGCGGACATGAAATTCAGCACACATGTAGGTTATAATGAAAGGAACAATTTTCATGAGATAAGATCGGATTATGAAAATGGCGTTAAGGATATGTAAATTAGGTTCAAAGGTCAAATAATTCACTGTTACAATGACAAATGCAGTGTGAAATCACTGATATTTCTTTCCCGATTTCCCATTTTTGTTAAGAGATCTAATGTTGGTCTCGTGGAACAAGTTGTGACACAAGTCGTGGGTTCGAATCCAAGATAATATTTTTTTAATTTCTTTTTTCTTCTTTTTTACTTTTTATTAGGGGGGGGGGGGGGTGGAGTATGTGATATTATTTATATGATGATTGAGTAGTTATTTTTTCGAATAATGCTTTTATCATAAGAATTCGATATGTATAACCTTAATTCGTCAAAAGTGACGAATTCAAAATCTAGTATTGTTTTTGTGTCTGTATGCCAATGCATAGAGACACGAAAACAAGGATTTTGTTCGTCGGATACCTCAATAACGGGTGCAGCTATTGTCCTGAAACTTTGCCAGATGATAGATCTTGGTCTAACTTAGAACTGCCAAACTTTTGGGTGCCGCCGACTATTCGTGACGTCATCAGGACGCCATTTTGTGAAATTTCATTCATGGATGTATCTCAGTCATGCATCTTCTATTTCCCTTGAAATTTAGCACCAATAATTATCACGCCGAGTGGCAACTTTTCCGAGTATGCGCATGCGCATGCGCCACGTAACAAGCGCGTACGCGCCCTTCTAAGGATCTTACAATCTGAAAATGCTCAAAAACAACAATTTTTTTATTCGGGCATAACTTTTTAAAAAGTCCACAAAAACCCAACTTTCTCTTAATATTCGGATAGATTATGAGTTGTAGATACGAATTCATACCTCATTTATGCCGAGTAAATGTTATAAAGTCATCATATTGACTGTTAAAAATTAAATAGCGCACGAGCGTGAAAATTTCCCACGTCCGGTCTCTTATCGGCCATAACTTTTTAAAAAGTCCACAAACTCCCAAATTTCTTTGAATATCCGGAAAGATTATGAGTTGTAGATGCGAATTCATACCTCATTTATGCCGAGTAAATGTTACAAAGTCATCATATTGACCGTTAAGATTTAAAAAGCGCACGAGTGTGAAAATTGGCTAAGTCTGAACAGCGCCATCTAACATCTAAGGGCGAACAATTCAAAACAAATAATTGGCAAAATATGGTAAAAACATCCTTTTTTAATTCGGCCATAACTTTTTCAAAAGTCGACAAAAACCCAATTTTATTTCAATATTTGGATAGATTATGAGTTGTAGATACGAATTCATACCTCATTTATGCCGAGTAAATCTTCTAAAGTCAACGAATTGACCGCTTAAAGTTGAAATCGCGCAAAGAGTGTGAAAATTGGCTAAATCTGGTCAAACATGCACTTCTCTTATCGGTCACAACTTCTTTGATACATGGAAATATACAAATATTTTTTCATGTTCTGAAAGAGTATGAGTTGCACATATTTTTACAAATTTAACATTGGCCAATCAGATTTTGTAAAGTCATCATAGTGCACGATAAAGTAAAAAAAAAGTTCAATCTTCAATTACGACCTGTTCCCGTGCTCAAATCGTGAAATAAAATCGAAAAAATGATTGTGTAGCGGAAACTCAGCTTTAGCATACTGAAAACCGGGTCAAAATCGGCCAAAGGAAAAGTGTGATATGGTTGAAATAAGACGTCAGGTACAGAGCCATTTTACAGTCATTTTGGTCAATTAAAGAGCTCCCCCCTCCCCTTTTGTTATGAATTAATATTGTTACCCTATTTGGTGTCATTCATTTATTTATGCCAAGTAAATGTCATGACATCATCATAATTACGCGTTGAAAAGTCAATATCATCATAATTATCGTAATTTCAATATGTATAACCTTTAATTCGTCAAATGTGACGAATTCAACATCTAGTATTGTTTTTGTGTCTGTATGCCAATGCATAGAGACACGAAAACAAGGATTTTGTTCGTCGGATACCTCAATAACGGCTGCAGCTATTGTCCTGAAACTTTGCCAGATGATAGATCTTGGTCTAACTTAGAACTGCCAAACTTTTGAGTGCCGCCGACTATTCGTGACGTCATCAGGACGCCATTTTGTGAAATTTCATTCATGGATGTATCTCAGTCATGCATCTTCTATTTCCCTTTAAATTTGGCACCAATAATTATCACGCCGAGTGGCAACTTTTCCGATTATGCGCATGCGCATGCGCTACGTAACAAGCGCGTACGCGCCCGTCTAAGGATCTTAAAATCTGAAAATGCTCAAAAACAACCATTTTTTTATTCGGGCATAACTTTTTTTAAAGTCCACAAAAACCCATTTCTATTTTAATATTCGGATAGATTATGAGGTGTAGATACGAATTCATACCTCATTTATGCCGAGTAAATGTCATAAAGTCATCATATTGACGGTTAAAAATTAAATAGCGCACGAGTGTGAAAATTTCCCAAGTCTGGTCTCTTATCGGCCATAACTTTTTTTTAAGTCCACAAACTCGCAAATTTCTTTGAATATCCGGAAAGATTATGAGTTTTAGATGCGAATTCATACCTCATTTATGCCGAGTAAATGTTACAAAGTCATCATATTGACCGTTAAGATTTAAAAAGCGCACGAGTGTGAAAATTGGCTAAGTCTGAACAGCGCCATCTAACATCTAAGGGCGAACAATTCAAAACAAATAATTGGCAAAATATGGTAAAAACATCCTTTTTTAATTCGGCCATAACTTTTTCAAAAGTCGACAAAAACCCAATTTTATTTGAATATTTGGATAGATTATGAGTTGTAGATACGAATTCATACCTCATTTATGCCGAGTAAATCTTCTAAAGTCAACGAATTGACCGCTTAAAGTTGAAATCGCGCAAAGAGTGTGAAAATTGGCTAAATCTGGTCAAACATGCACTTCTCTTATCGGTCACAACTTCTTTGATACATGGATATATACAAATATTTGTTCATATTCGGAAAGAGTATGAGTTGCACATATTTTTACAAATTTAACATTGGCCAATCAGATTTGGTAAAGTCATCCTAGTGCACGATAAAGTAAAAAAAAGTTCAACCTTCAATTACGACCTGTTCCCGTGCTCTAATCGTGAAATAAAATCGAAAAAATGATTGTGTAGAGGAAACTCAGGTTTAACATACTGAAAACCGGGTCAAAATCGGCCAAAGGAAAGGTGTGATATGGTTGAAATAAGACGTCAGGTACTGAGCCATTTTACAGTCATTTTGGTCAATTATAGAGCTGCCCCCTCCACTTTTGTTATGAATTAATATTGTTACCCTATTTTGTGTCATTCATTTATGCCAAGTAGATGTTATGACATCATCATATTACGCGTTGAAAAGTCAATATCATCATATCGAAATTTCAATATGTATAACCTTAATTCGTCAAAAGTGACGAATTCAACATCTAGTTAGGTTATACATATACATATGTATAACCTATTGATTTCGTCAAGATTTTTATTATTTATTAGGTTATACATATACATATGTATAACCTATTGATTTCGTTCGAATTTTTATTATTATTTTTTATTATTATTATTATTCTTCCGATTTTGTTCGTCGCATATCTCAAGATCAAATGAATCAATCATCATGAAACTTCACATGATGATAGATCATCATCTGACTTAGTGCAACGTAATCATTTTAATCTCGTCAGATCACTGTGACGTCATCAGGACGCCATTTTGTCAAATTTCAATAATCATCATAACTCAGTCATGCATCATTAATTTCACTTCAAATTTCGCATCAATATCAATCAGTTCAATCGTCATCTTTTAAGCTCATGCGCGTGCGCTTACACTCAGAGACGCGCGCATACGCGTCCGTCAAGTGAAAAAAAAATTTTAATGTTCAAAACCCCAACCCGAGTAATTTACTATATGTTTCAGACAATTTTAAGCGTTTCAAAAAATTCCGCGCGTGCGCGTCGGCGCGCGCGTATTTGCGCGCGTAACGCGAATGAATAAGAAAAATGTAGTTTTTTTACATGTTTTGCAATTCTTATACATCCCTCAGCACACCCTATCAACTTGAGTCATTATTGACTCATAATAACGGAGTACGCGCGTGTCAAAGTCAAAATTACGCGCGCACGCAAAATGGCAAAAAATGGCAAAACATGGTAAAAACATCCTTTTTGTATTCGGCCATAACTTTTTAAAAAGTCCACAAACACCCAATTTTCTTTTAATATTCGGATAGATTATGAGTTGTACATACGAATTCATACCTCATTTATGTCGAGTAAATGTTATAAAGTCATCGTATTGACGGTTAAAGTTGAAAATGCGAATTTTAATCAATTTCAATCAATGTTGAAATCGATCACAGTGGACTATTGACCATATCTCGCTTATTCTCCATCAATTTTCTCCCAAATTTTGATATATCGTAGCTGATGTCCTGCTCTATTCGCAATATTTTCACAACAATTCGTTATGTTAACTGGATCCTGATGAATTGTTTGATTGTAAATAAGAGTCCAAATCTGATAAAAATTGAGGTTTAGCCAAAACGTATGTTATCGACCTATAAATGCTGAAGAAATTATGCTATCAATTTGAGATTTCGCATGTAGATAGGGATTTGCAAGCCCATCATTTCATAAGTTAACACCAAATCGCGAAAATGCATATTACATTGTCTTATTTACCGTTAAAGGTCAAATAAATCAAGCATGAATACTCAATAACCACGTACGCAGTGGACATGAAATTCAGCACACATGTATGGTATAATGAAAGGAAAAATGTTCATAATATAAGATCGGATTATGAAAATGGCGTTAAGGATATGTAAATTAGGTTCAAAGGTCAAATAATTCACTGTTACAATGACAAATACAGTGTGCAATCACTGATGTATCTTTCCCGATTTCCCATTTTCGTTAAGAGATCTAATGTTGGTCTCGCGGTATAATTTGTGACACAAGATCAAAGGGTCGTGGGTTCGAATCCAAGGCAATATGTTTTAACTTTCTTTTTTTCCTTCTTTTTTTCTCTTTTTTCAGGGGGGGGGGGGGAGGAATCTATTATTATTGATATGATGATTGAGTAGTTATTTTTGGAATCATCCTTTTATCATTTTAAATCGATATGTATAACCTTAATTCGTCAAAAGTGACGAATTCAAAATCTAGTATTGTTTTTGTGTCTATATGCCAGTGCATAGAGACACGAAAACAAGAATTTTGTTCGTCGGATAGCTCTGGATACCTTTGGGTGCCGCCGACTATTCGTGACGTCATCGGGACGCCATTTTGTGAAATTACATTCATGGATGTATCTCAGTCATGCATCTTCTATTTCCCTTTAAATTTGGCACCAATAATTATCACGCCGAGTGGCAACTTTTCCAATTATGCGCATGCGCATGCGCTACGTAACAAGCGCGTACGCGCCCGTCTAAGGATCTTAAAATCTGAAAATGCTCAAAAACAACCATTTTTTTATTCGCCATAACTTTTTTAAAAGTCCACCAAAACCCATTTTTATTTTAATATTCGGATAGATTATGAGTTGTAAATGCGAATTCATACCTCATTTATGCCGAGTAAATGTCATAAAGTCATTATATTGACGGTTAAAGTTGAAAATGCGCATTTTAACTTATTTTAATCGATTTTGAAATCAATCACAGCAGACTTCCGACCATATCTCGCTAATTAGGTTATACATACATTTAAAACAATACAATTTAAAAATTAAATAGCGCACGAGCGTTAAAATTTCCCAAGTCTGGTCTCTTATCGGCCATAACTTTTTTAAAAGTCCACAAACTCCCAAATTTCTTTGAATATCCAGAAAGATTATGAGTTGTAGATGCGAATTCATACCTCATTTATGCCGAGTAAATGTTACAAAGTCATCATATTGACCGTTAAAAATTATATAGCGCACGAGTGTGAAAATTGGCTAAGTCTGAATAGCGCCATCTAACATCTAACGGCGAACAGTTCAAAACAAAATAATTGGCAAAATATGGTAAAAACATCCTTTTTTAATTCGGCCATAACTTTTTCAAAAGTCGACAAAAACCCAATTTTATTTGAATATTTGGATAGATTATGAGTTGTAGATACGAATTCATACTTCCTTTATGCCGGGTAAATGTTCTAAAGTCATCGAATTGACCGGTTAAAGTTGAAATCGCGCAAAGAGTGTGAAAATTGGCTAAATCTGGTCAAACATGCACTTCTCTTATCGGTCACAACTTCTTTGATACATGGATATATACAAATATTTGTTCATATTCGGAAAGAGTATGAGTTGCACATATTTTTACAAATTTAACATTGGCCAATCAGATTTGGTAAAGTCATCCTAGTGCACGATAAAGTAAAAAAAAGTTCAACCTTCAATTACGACCTGTTCCCGTGCTCTAATCGTGAAATAAAATCGAAAATCGCGATAACGTAGCGGAAACTCAGCTTTAACATACTGAAAACCGGGTAAAAATCGGCCAAAGGAAAAGTGTGATATGGTCAAAATAAGACGTCAAGTACAGAGCCATTTTACAGTCATTTTGGTAAATTTAAGAGCTTCCCCCTCCCCTTTTGTTATGAATTAATATTGTTACCTTATTTTGTGTCATTCATTTATGCCAAGTAAATGTTATGACATCATCATATTACGCGTTGAAAAGTCAATATCATCATATCGAAATTTCAATATGTATAACCTTAATTCGTCAAACGTGACGAATTCAACATCTAGTATTGTTTTTGTGTCTGTATGCCAATGCATAGAGACACGAAAACAAGGATTTTGTTCGTCGGATACCTCAATAACGGCTGCAGCTATTGTCCTGAAACTTTGCGAGATGATAGATCTTGGTCTAACTTAGAACTGCCAAACTTTTGAGTGCCGCCGACTATTCGTGACGTCATCGGGACGCCATTTTGTGAAATTTCATTCATGGATGTATCTCAGTCATGCATCTTCTATTTCCCTTGAAATTTGGCACCAATAATCATCACGCCGAGTGGCAACTTTTCCGAGTATGCGCATGCGCATGCGCTACGTAACAAGCGCGTACGCGCCCGTCTAAGGATCTTAAAATCTGAAAATGCTCAAAAACAACCATTTTTTTATTCGGGCATAACTTTTTTAAAAGTCCACAAAAACCCATTTTTCTTTTAATATTCGGATAGATTATGAGTTGTAGATGCGAATTCATACCTCATTCATGCCGAGTAAATGTCATAAAGTCATCATATTGACGGTTAAAAATTAAATAGCGCACGAGTGTGAAAATTTCCCAAGTCTGGTCTCTTATCGGCCATAACTTTTTAAAAAGTCCACAAACTCGCAAATTTCTTTGAATATCCGGAAAGATTATGAGTTGTAGATGCGAATTCATACCTCATTTATGCCGAGTAAATGTTACAAAGTCATCATATTGACCGTTGAAATTTAAATGGCGCACGAGTGTGAAAATTGGCTAAGTCTGTATAGCGCCATCTAACATCTAACGGCGAACAGTTAAAAGCAAATAATTGGCAAAATATGGTAAAAACATCCTTTTTTAATTCGGCCATAACTTTTTCAAAAGTCGACAAAAACCCAATTTTATTTGAATATTTGGATAGATTATGAGTTGTAGATACGAATTCATACCTCATTTATGCCGAGTAAATCTTCTAAAGTCATCGAATTGACCGGTTAAAGTTGAAATCGCGCAAAGAGTGTGAAAATTGGCTAAATCGGGTCAAACATGCACTTCTCTTATCGGTCACAACTTCTTTGATAAATGGATATATCCAAATATTTTTACATATTCTGAAAGAGTATGAGTTGCACATATTTTTACAAATTTAACATTGGCCAATCAGATTTTGTAAAGTCATCATAGTGCACGATAAAGAAAAAAAAAGTTCAACCTTCAATTACGACCTGTTCCCGTGCTCAAATCGTAAAATAAAATCGAAAAAATGATTGTGTAGAGGAAACTCAGCTTTAGCATACTGAAAACCAGGTCAAAATCGGCCAAAGGAAAGGTGTGATATGGTTGAAATAAGACGTCAGGTACAGAGCCATTTTACAGTCATTTTGGTCAATTAAAGAGCTCCCCCCTCCCCTTTTGTTATGAATTAATATTGTTACCCTATTTGGTGTCATTCATTTATGCCAAGTCAATGTTATGACATTATCATAATTACGCGTTGAAAAGTCAATATCATCATATCGTAATTTCAATATGTATAACCTTTAATTCGTCAAATGTGACGAATTCAACATCTAGTGTTGTTTTTGTGTCTGTATGCCAATGCATAGAGACACGAAAACAAGGATTTTGTTCGTCGGATACCTCAATAACGGGTGCAGCTATTGTCCTGAAACTTTGCCAGATGATAGATCTTGGTCTAACTTAGAACTGCCAAACTTTTGGGTGCCGCCAACTATTCGTGACGTCATCGGGACGCCATTTTGTGAAATTACATTCATGGATGTATCTCAGTCATGCATCTTCTATTTCCCTTGAAATTTAGCACCAACAATTATCAGGCCGAGTGGCAACTTTTCCGATTATGCGCATGCGCATGCGCTACGTAACAAGCGCGTACGCGCCCGTCTAAGGATCTTAAAATCTGAAAATGCTCAAAAACAACCATTTTTTTATTCGGGCATAACTTTTTAAAAAGTCCACAAAAACCCATTTCTATTTGAATATTCGGATAGATTATGAGTTGTAGATGCGAATTCATACCTCATTTATGCCGAGTAAATGTTATAAAGTCATCATATTGACGGTTAAAAATTAAATGGCGCACGAGTGTGAAAATTTCCCAAGTCTGGTCTCTTACCGGCCATAACTTTTTAAAAAGTCCACAAACTCGCAAATTTCTTTGAATATCCGGAAAGATTATGAGTTGTAGATGCGAATTCATACCTCATTTATGCCGAGTAAATGTTACAAAGTCATCATATTGACCGTTAAGATTTAAAAAGCGCACGAGTGTGAAAATTGGCTAAGTCTGAACAGCGCCATCTAACATCTAAGGGCGAACAGTTCTAAACAAATAATTGGCAAAATATGGTAAAAACATCCTTTTTTAATTCGGCCATAACTTTTTCAAAAGTCGACAAAAACCCAATTTCATTTGAATATTTGGATAGATTATGAGTTGTAGATACGAATTCATACTTGCTTTATGCCGAGTAAATCTTCTAAAGTCATCGAATTGACCGCTTAAAGTTGAAATCGCGCAAAGAGTGTGAAAATTGGCTAAATCTGGTCAAACATGCACTTCTCTTATCGGTCACAACTTCTTTGATACATGGAAATATACAAATATTTGTTCATATTCTGAAAGAGTATGAGTTGCACATATTTTTACAATTTTAACATTGGCCAATCAGATTTGGTAAAGTCTTCATAGTGCACGATAAAGTAAAAAAAAAGTTCAACCTTCAATTACGACCTGTTCCCGTGCTCAAATCGTGAAATAAAATCGAAAAAATGATGTGTACAGGAAACTCAGCTTCAGCATACTGAAAACCGGGTCAAAATCGGCCAAAGGAAAGGTGTAATATGGTTGAAATAAGACGTCAGGTACAGAGCCATTTTACAGTCATTTTGGTCAATTAAAGAGCTCCCCCCTCCCCTTTTGTTATGAATTAATATATTGTTACCCTATTTGGTGTCATTCATTTATTTATGCCAAGTCAATGTTATGACATTATCATAATTACGCGTTGAAAAGTCAATATCATCATATCGTAATTTCAATATGTATAACCTTTAATTCGTCAAACGTGACGAATTCAACATCTAGTTAGGTTATACATATACATATGTATAACCTATTGATTTCGTTCGAATTTTTATTATTTATTCTTCTTCCTAATTTTGTGCGTCGCATATCTCAATATCAGATGAATCAATTGTCATGAATCTTCACATGATGATAGATCATCATCTAACTTAGAACTGGTAACTTTTTCAGTGACGTCACATCACTATGACGTCATCAGGACGCCATTTTGTCAAATTTTAATAATCATCATATCTCAGTCATGATTTATCAATTTCAATTCAAATTTCACATAAATATTATTCGGATCAATCGTCATCTTTTAAGCTCATGCGCATGCGCTTACACTCGGAGACGCGCGCGTACGCGTCCGTCAAATGAAAAAAAAAATTAAAATGCTCAAAACCCTAACCCAAGTAATTTACTATATGTTTCAGACAATTTTAAGCGTTTCAAAAAATTCCGCGCGTGCGCGTCGGCGCGCGCGTATTTGCGCACGTAACGCAAATGAATGAGAAAATTGTCGTTTTTTCACATGTTTTGCAATTCTTATACATCCCTCAACGCACCCTATCAATTTGAGTCATTGTTGACTCATAATAACGGAGTACGCGCGCGTCAAAGTCAAAATTACGCGCGCACGCAAATTGGCAAAATATGGTAAAAACATACTTTTTTAATTCGGCCATAACTTTATAAAAAGTCCATAAACACCCAATTTTCTTTTACTATTCAGATAGATTATGAGTTGTAGATACGAATTCATACCTCATTTATGCCGAGTAAATGTAATAAAGTTATCATATTGACGGTTAAAGTTGAAAATGAGCATTTTAACTGATTTTAATCAATTTTGAAATCAATCACAGCAGACTTCCGACCATATCTCGCTAATTCTCCATTAATTTTCTCCCATATTTCGATATGTTATAGCTGAGGTTATGCTTTAAAAGTGCTGTGGTTTCAATTACCCAACAATATGAATTCAGGAACTAGAATGTGTCTCTATACAATTGTGATTAGTCTGCCACGCGTATTTGCGCGTGTAACGCAATCAAATAGGAAAAATGCCGTTTTTTCACATGTTTGTTTTAATTCTGATACATCCCTCAACTCACCCTATCAATTTGAGTCATTGTTGACTCATAATAACGGAGTACGCGCGCGTCAAAGTCAAAATTACGCGCGCACGCAAAATGGCAAACATGGTCAAAACATCTTTTTTTTATTCGGCCATAACTTTTTAAAAAGTCCACAAACATCCAATTTTCTTTTAATATTCGGATAGATTATGAGTTGTAGATACGAATTCATACCTCATTTATGCCGAGTAAATGTTATAAAGTCATCATATTGACGGTTAAAAATTAAATAGCGCACGAGCGTGAAAATTTCCCAAGTCTGGTCTCTTATCGGCCATAACTTTTTTAAAAGTCCACAAACTCCCAAATTTCTTTGAATATCCGGAAAGATTATGAGTTGTAGATGCGAATTCATACCTCATTTATGCCGAGTAAATGTTACAAAGTCATCATATTGACCGTTAAGATTTAAAAAGCGCACGAGTGTGAAAATTGGCTTAAGTCTGTATAGCGCCATCTAACATCTAACGGCGAACAGTTCAAATCAAATAATTGGCAAAATATGGTAAAAACATCCTTTTTTAATTCGGCCATAACTTTTTCAAAAGTCGACAAAAACCCAATTTTATTTGAATATTTGGATAGATTATGAGTTGTAGATACGAATTCATACCTCATTTATGCCGAGTAAATCTTCTAAAGTCAACGAATTGACCGCTTAAAGTTGAAATCGCGCAAAGAGTGTGAAAATTGGCTAAATTTGGTCAAACATGCATTTCTCTTAACGGTCACAACTTCTTTGATACATGGATATATACAAATATTTTTTCATATTCTGAAAGAGTATGAGTTGCACATATTTTTACAATTTTAACATTGGCCAATCAGATTTTGTAAAGTCATCATTGTGCACGATAAAGTAAACAAAAAGTTCAACCTTCAATTACGACCTGTTCCCGTGCACTAATCGTGAAATAAACTCGAAAATCGCGGTAATGTAGCGGAAACTCAGCTTTAACATACTGAAAACCGGGTACAAATCGGCCAAAGGAAAGGTGTGATATGGTTGAAATAAGACGTCAGGTACAGAGCCATTTTACAGTCATTTTGGTCAATTTAAGAGCTTCCCACTCCCCATTTGATAACAATTGAATGTAATGAATTAATATTGTTACCCTATTTTGTGTCATCCATTAATGCCAAGTAAATGTTATGACATCATCATATTACGCGTTGAAAAGTCAATATCATCATATGGTAATTTCAATATGTATAACCTTAAATTCGTCAAATATGACGAATTCAACATCTAGTATTGTTTTTGTGTCTGTATGCGAGTGCATAGAGACACGAAAACAAGGATTTTGTTCGTCGGATACCTCAATAACGGGTGCAGCTATTGTCCTGAAACTTAGCCAGATGATAGATCTTGGTCTAACTTAGAACTGCCAAACTTTTGGGTGCCGCCGACTATTCGTGACGTCATCGGGACGCCATTTTGTGAAATTACATTCATGGATGTATCTCAGTCATGCATCTTCTATTTCCCTTTAAATTTAGCACCAACAATTATCAGGCCGAGTGGCAACTTTTCCGATTATGCGCATGCGCATGCGCTACGTAACAAGCGCGTACGCGCCCGTCTAAGGATCTTAAAATCTGAAAATGCTCAAAAACAACCATTTTTTTATTCGGGCATAACTTTTTAAAAAGTCCACAAAAACCCATTTCTATTTGAATATTCGGATAGATTATGAGTTGTAGATGCGAATTCATACCTCATTTATGCCGAGTAAATGTTATAAAGTCATCATATTGACGGTTAAAAATTAAATAGCGCACGAGCGTGAAAATTTCCCAAGTCTGGTCTCTTATCGGCCATAACTTTTTAAAAAGTCCACAAACTCCCAAATTTCTTTGAATATCCGGAAAGATTATGAGTTGTAGATGCGAATTCATACCTCCTTTATGCCGAGTAAATGTTCTAAAGTCATCGAATTGACCGGTTAAAGTTGAAATCGCGCAAAGAGTGTGAAAATTGGCTAAATCTGGTCAAACATGCACTTCTCTTATCGGTCACAACTTCTTTGATACATGGAAATATACAAATATTTTTTCATATTCTGAAAGAGTATGAGTTGCACATATTTTTACAAATTTAACATTGGCCAATCAGATTTGGTAAAGTCATCATAGTGCACGATAAAGTAAAAAAAAGTTCAACCTTCAATTACGACCTGTTCCCGTGCTCTAATCGTGAAATAAAATCGAAAATCGCGATAAAGTAGCGGAAACTCAGCTTTAACATACTGAAAACCGGGTAAAAATCGGCCAAAGGAAAAGTGTGATATGGTCAAAATAAGACGTCAAGTACAGAGCCATTTTACAGTCATTTTGGTAAATTTAAGAGCTTCCCCCTCCCCTTTTGTTATGAATTAATATTGTTACCGTATTTTGTGTCATTCATTTATGCCAAGTAAATGTTATGACATCATCATATTACGCGTTGAAAAGTCAATATCATCATATCGAAATTTCAATATGTATAACCTTAATTCGTCAAACGTGACGAATTCAACATCTAGTATTGTTTTTGTGTCTGTATGCCAATGCATAGAGACACGAAAACAAGGATTTTGTTCGTCGGATACCTCAATAACGGGTGCAGCTATTGTCCCGAAACTTTGCCAGATGATAGATCTTGGTCTAACTTAGAACTGCCAAACTTTTGAGTGCCGCCGACTATTCGTGACGTCAACGGGACGCCATTTTGTGAAATTTCATTCATGGATGTATCTCAGTCATGCATCTTGTATTTCCCTTTAAATTTAGCACCAATAATTATCACGCCGAGTGGCAACTTTTCCGATTATGCGCATGCGCATGCGCTACGTAACAAGCGCGTACGCGCTCGTCTAAGGATCTTAAAATCTGAAAATGCTCAAAAACAACCATTTTTTAATTCGGGCATAACTTTTTTAAAAGTCCACCAAAACCCATTTCTATTTTAATATTCGGATAGATTATGAGTTGTAGATACGAATTCATACCTCATTCATGCCGAGTAAATGTCATAAAGTCATCATATTGACGGTTAAAAATTAAATGGCGCACGAGCGTGAAAATTTCCCAAGTCTGGTCTCTTATCGGCCATAACTTTTTAAAAAGTCCACAAACTCGCAAATTTCTTTGAATATCCGGAAAGATTATGAGTTGTAGATGCGAATTCATACCTCATTTATGCCGAGTAAATGTTACAAAGTCATCATATTGACCGTTAAGATTTAAAAAGCGCACCAGTGTGAAAATTGGCTAAGTCTGAACAGCGCCATCTAACATCTAAGGGCGAACAATTCTAAACAAATAATTGGCAAAATATGGTAAAAACATCCTTTTTTAATTCGGCCATAACTTTTTCAAAAGTCGACAAAAACCCAATTTTATTTGAATATTTGGATAGATTATGAGTTGTAGATACGAATTCATACCTCATTTATGCCGAGTAAATGTTCTAAAGTCAACGAATTGACGGGTTAAAGTTGAAATCGCGCAAAGAGTGTGAAAATTGGCTAAATCTGGTCAAACATGCACTTCTCTTATCGGTCACAACTTCTTTGATAAATGGAAATATCCAAATATTTTGTTCATATTCTGAAAGAGTATGAGTTGCACATATTTTTACAATTTTAACATTGGCCAATCAGATTTTGTAAAGTCATCATAGTGCACGATAAAGAAAAAAAAAGTTCAACCTTCAATTACGACCTGTTCCCGTGCTCTAATCGTGAAATAAACTCGAAAATCGCGATAGTGTAGCGGAAACTCAGCTTTAACATACTGAAAACCGGGTCAAAATCGGCCAAAGGAAAGGTGTGATATGGTTGAAATAAGACGTCAGGTACAGAGCCATTTTGGTCAATTAAAGAGCTCCCCCCTCCCCTTTTGTTATGAATTAATATGGTTACCCTATTTGGTGTCATTCATTTATGCCAAGTCAATGTTACGACATCATCATATTACGCGTTGAAAAGTCAATATCATCATATCGAAATTTCGATATGTATAACCTTTAATTCGTCAAATGTGACGAATTCAACATCTAGTTATTATTATTTTTTATTATTTATTCTCCCCATCACTTTTGTTCGTCGATTATCTCAAGATCAGATGATTCAAATATCATGAATCTTCACATGATGATAGATCATGTTCTAACTTAGAACTGCCCACTTTTTCAGTGACGTCACATGACTGTGACGTCATCAGGACGCCATTTTGTAAAATGTTAATAATCATCATATCTCAGTCATGAAATATCAATTTCAATTCAAATTTCGCATCAATATTTATCAGGTCAATGGTCATCTTTTAAGCTCATGCGCGTGCAATTACACTCGGAGACGCGCGCGTACGCGTCCGTCAAATGAAAAAAAATGTCAAAAAATGCTCAAAACCCTAACCCGAGTAATTTACTATATGTTTCAGACAATTTTAAGCGTTTCAAAAAATTCCGCGCGTGCGCGTCGGCGCGCGCGTATTTGCGCGCGTAGCGCGAACGAATAGTAAAATTGTCGTTTTTTCACATGTTTTACATTCCTTATAGATCCCTCAACACACCCTATCAATTTGAGTCATTGTTGACTCATAATAACGGAGTACGCGCGCGTCAAAGTCAAAATTACGCGCGCACGCAAATTGGCAAAATATGGTAAAAACATACTTTTTTTATTCGGCCATAACTTTTTTAAAAGTCCACAAACACCCAATTTTCTTTAAATATTTGGATAGATTATGAGTTGTAGATACGAATTCATACCTCATTTATGCCGAGTAAATGTTATAAAGTCATCGTATTGACGGTTAAAGTTGAAAATGCGAATTTTACTCAATTTCAATCAATGTTGAAATCGATCACAGTGTACTTTTGACCATATCTCACTTATTCCCCGTCAATGTACTCCCAAATTTTGATATATCGTAGCTGATGTTCTGCTCTATTCGCAATCTATTCACACCATTTAGTTTTGTTCAATGGATCCTGATGAATTGTTTGATTGGAAATAAGAGTTCAAATCTGTTACAAATTGAGGGTTAGCCAAAACGTATGTTATCGACCTATAATTGCTGAAGGAATTATGCTATCAATTTGAGATTTCGCATGTAGATAGGGACTTTCAAGCCCATCATTTCATAAGTTAACACCAAATCGCGAAAATGCATATTTCATTGTCATATTTACCGTTAAAGGTCAAATAAATCAAGCATGAATACTCAATAACCACGTACGCCGCGGACATGAAATTCAGCACACATGTATGGTATAATGAAAGGAAAATGTTCATAAGATAAGATCGGATTATGAAAATGGCATTAAGGATATGTAAATTAGGTTCAAAGGTCAAATCATTCACTGTTACAATGACAAATGCAGTGTGCAATCACTGATGTATCTTTCCCGATTTCCCATTTTCGTTAAGAGATCTAATGTTGGTCTCGCGGTATAATTTGTGACACAAGATCAAAGGGTCGTGGGTTCGAATCCAAG
>JBAMJV010009669.1:0-135838 GCA_037951105.1 Echinarachnius parma
GCCACTTTCAGTGGGTAATCAGTGAAATAGTGCCAGTCACCGGGAAAATTAAGTTTCATTTTCATATGAATTTCTGTCGTAAACTGAATAATGTATTCCTTTAGCGCCCATCTAACTGTATAATCTCATGGCAATGCCCTCCTCCAAGCAACCATGTACAATGCCAATGCAAGATAAGCGAGCCAAGTTCTGCAGAAAAGAACTAAAATAATGCCAGCATCTTGCTTATAGGAATTGTCTTTTCCACTATAAATTCCCCAACAATTAAATTATCAAATGAACGCTCTTCCACTTTGATTTATTATTAACTAAAACCCCTTTGACTTATTCTATTATTCTCAATTGTGTTATTGCATATTATTTCCGCCATTTCTGTGTTTCATAAATCTATAGTAACTTTGTCTGAATTGACCAAAACTCATTTGCATCTCTTTTCATTCGTTTTTGCCAAATATTGTTTTAGTCCTATTCCGTGAGTTTTCGGTGATTTATCATTGTATTGCATTGTTTATGAATAACACAACCCTTTGCAAGGTGTTGGACATAATATACAAAACATATAACCATGCGTTGTTCTTTGTGTGGTGGTCACCTTTAATAAAAACAAAATAATATAGAACCGATATGTTATTTCAGAATGTTTCCGAAATTAATTGAGATATTAATGATTTAATTTGAGAAAAAACAAATCCCACGCGGATCTTTTCAACAGTGTGCATTATGGCAATGAGTATATAGAAAACAGCAATTTGCATTTTCGCTCAATACGTTATGACATTCATATAATATGATGGAATTTTCACACACTTAAGCCCTCTGCAGACAGAGCCGACTCGACCCGATTCGGCTGTTTTTCATTCGGATCGGCTCAGTTTTCAGTGCCTCGCGACACACATTTTGCCAGTCGAGAGACAGTCGGATGCTAGTTGGGGCCAAATCAACACGATGAAACGGATCCGACCGACCGGCCCACCTCTAGCCTGATTGAAACCAGTCGGATCGGGTCGAGTCGGATCGGGTCGAGTCGGCTCTGTCTGCGCCGGGCTTTATACTCAACGGACCCGTTCAACGGACTCAACGAACTTTACCAATCCTTTGAATGTTTTGCATATTGCCTTTGATTTCATGACTATTTATACAAAAAAACGGAGTCTATCTTGATTACTGCATGTGTCCCGAAAAAAAGTCAAGAAACAATCATTCCAATTCAATTGATTTTGTCAAGTATACAAAACATAATATTAAGGTAAAAAGCAACATTGACATCGGGCCGACGACGGTAAAAAGTATTGATCACAATTACAGAGATCATGCCATTGTGTGTGTTTGTATAACTATACATACACACACAATTGTGCATCATCCTAACTAAATTAATGAGCCTTCATACAATCAGTCCATTACACTTGTATAGCTTGTATCAAGGTAAATTCATGTGCTATATTGTGCTAGTATTTCTTAACTCTCGTGTGATATCCGGATACTAGCCGAAGGAAAAAGAACAAAGAAGATAATTATACCCTTTTATATAAGACTAAACAAAGTTATCAATGAAATCGTCAAAACTGTATGCGTTTTGTATTTGTTTAAGGACTTCCCTGCATGGTGCTTTTTATTATGTTTGTATAAAGGGATTGCTCCCCAGCGCAACGCACTGCATTTATATTTAAATCATGAAGTATTATTTTGTTTTTCCCTCTCCTACCGATTTTACATTCCATGACTTTTATAATATATATTTTATCCCCATCAGTGGTATACTTTATTCTTAAAGGGATAGTTGAGTTCTGGTAAGGAGAGTACTAGTTTTGGTGAAAACGATTTTAGTAACCAAACCCTGCATCATCTACATTACAACCTATAGTTATAACTAGAAAGGAACACAAATTATCTAATGACGTAGTAAAGAGTCATGTTATCATTCGAAAAGAGCGTTACAACGTTAGAGGGGACGCTCTCTAAACACTCCATCGGTTTCACCATTGTGATTAATTATTGTGCATGTGATGTTTTGTTGAATAGTGATTAGATATAGAGAAAAACCAAAAACTATTTAAATACCTATTTTGTAACTTTTTGAAAAGAGGAAGCATTTAAAAAAAAATTTAACGGCTGGTTCAAAATTCTCTAATAAACCTGGGGCCCCAGCTTTATTACAAATTGTTATATTTATGGATATTTCAGCCGTCTCTGAACCGATTTTGATCAAACAAAGATGATTTTATTATTTAAATATTATGCTCTTTCAAATTTTACACTCAGTTTTTCATTACCTCACAAAAAAAAAGTAGTCTAGCGCCCTCTCTACCAAAACTCAACTATCCCTTTAAATACGTAAACAACATAACTTATCAGTATGCCTAATATACTTTTCTTGGAATCCCTTTTCTTGATGTGGGCACACTGCATGCAGGGGTGTACGTAGTCGGACTGAATGGAGGGGGGGGGGGCGAACGATTGGAGACACACCTTATTTATTACTTTATTTTTACAGAGTTGTCTCCTTGTGTTTTTATTTTTGGGGGCCAAATTATTGGTGGGCATGCATGTGCCCCCTCCCCCCTTGCCCCCTTCGCTCCAAAGCCAAGCTCAACATCAAAAAAGGGGAATTTTTTAGCTTGGAGCGTACGCGACAGATTTGCGGACGCACCGCTCTCTTGTGCACGGATATCATAATAAGAGCAGTGTCGTTCAATACAAGCTTGTAAGATTACACGGCGCAATAAATCCGCGCCTCAATGGGATGTCAGATGCTTCACATTCCAATACAAAATACATGTGAGTCATATGATACATCTAGCTACTGATCTGAATGATATGAATGGATGTGCAATACTAATAGGAAAACCACCACAGAGAAAACTGGGCAAATGATGACTAATACCAGCGCACTACTCAATTGCTCAACGCTTGAAATAGAAACCAATGACCATTTGCTTTGACGCGTACATTTGCCATCTAAATAGGATCACGAAACTTGTTGGTTTCATCGATTGATCGGTCAAAAGCTATCTCCAGCTAGCCCGGTCGCAGGAAAATTAAAGGCAGGAACAGTCAACGCCCAGCCGGGAGATCGGGAAGCCGCAGACAATATTCGACAGACAGACGTAGACAGACGGCAAGCGACAGGACATGCGAAATCGACAAGACGGCTAGCAAGCAGACAAAACATTGGGGACATTTGTTAGTGAGTACACAGAAATACAATATAAATACTAGAACCCCAACTGAATAAGCGTATAGCGTTTTAACCACAGAGATAGGCCACACCTTTATCAGCAAGTTTTTGAAAATACGCACCGAATGTCATGCAAATGAGGTAGTACGTCAGATATTTTTCATTTGAATAAATTATCAGACGTGGATTCATTGGATAAATTAACACATTACGCAAAGAGCTAAAGTAATTACGCATTGCGCACTTGCAGTTGCCATGGCATTTAAACACGCACTTCTCAGCAAAATTGCGCTTCATAATACCAAAGACGCTTAAGTATTCTAATTCATCTCTATTATTTTAATTACGCGCAGTACTAACAGTTACGCGATGTCATGTATTTAATTGCGCACAGTCAAGAAACGGGGGATTTCCCTACTAGGATCAAAATATTGTTTTTCATTGTGACGTCATAACAGAGGCATACCATAAATTCGTGCGTGATAATTGTGAAGTTCGCGCCCGCGCATTATTATGAATGAATTTACGCTAATATTACCATGACAGCCAGTCGAATTAACATAAACATCGGTGGTTCTCTTCATTACAAATTTGGCCAACTTCCATTTTGAGTTGGGGGGGCCTGAGTGAGTATCACTGCTTTCACTTTCAGTCACAATAATAAATGCAGCTCACATCGTTTCATCAGATCAATCACTAGACAATAGCAGATCAAATTCTGATATCGTGATATAAATAATTGGCAAAAGTTCACTCTCTTCAATACAAATAATAATTTAAATTTGTATGGCAGGAATCATCCTTCTTTTCTGTATTCTGATGTGATGTGATGTGATGAGTGTGATTGAGAATGTAGTTTAGAAGAACGTTTGTGTCACTGAGATATGCATAATAACGCGTAACGGCACTATTTTGGCAAAGGTCTGCTGTGCACTATCGATAGTCGGAAAGATGTTGTAGCGCAATTGCAAATTTGCATATGTACACTGTATTGATTGTGCACGTGAGGGTGACTGTTAACAAACAGTAGAAGACACACTTGCAGTTGCAGGTTGAATTTGTATGGTAAGTGTGCTGCACATCAGCTCTGTTCTTTGAAACCAGTAGTACTCTCAGCGTAAAATTGTTGTTTGCACTTGTGACAAATTATGCATACTTGATAATGCGCGCTACCTTGGCTTTAGAAACTGCATTGCCATTGCCATTGGGCAAAGTTTTGCGTAGAAACGAGGCGTAGATTGTCCCATACAAATAAATTTGTAATAGGATGCCAACATTGCACAAAGAACTGCAGCAGTATTTTGAGTTGCATGGGGCGGTGGAGGGGTGCCGTTTCAATAAACTGCCTGTCCTCATTAATACATGCGATGTACATGGTTTTTTAATGGCATTTAATTATAAACGTGTGTTTATTTGTTTGAAAAATTATCATGTTAAATGGCTAAAGTAATGTATGTATCGATTTCAGGTTCTACTTCTTTTTTGTATCTGTTACAAAAACATACAAACCTGGAGCTCTCTACAAATTTGAAGTTCAAACATTTTATGATCAAAGTCAAACTAATCATTACAGTTGTTTTTTGTTCTGCATGGGATCACTTTTGGTGGCCACTATCTATAGGCAGGTTGGCTGAGTATAAACAGGTGGCCACTATCTAGCAGGTTGGCAGAGTATACATGTAGACAGGTGGCCACTCGTAAAGACAGGTTTGAATGTACATGATGTTAAGATTTAAAGGAAACCACAATCCTGGCATTTTATTTGTTGTATTCTTCACATAATTTGCTTTAATTTGATATAATCACCAAATTTGACCAACCGACGAGCCTCGGAATAGGCTACCTAGATAGATGGCGCTTTATAAATGCTTGATATTATTATTATTATTAAGACAAACTTCAAAAGGAGTCGCAGAAATGAGCTACAGTACGGTGAGAATTTACTGCTGGTAGGGGGCTGCCATGTTCATGCTTGTTGGGCGGGCGCCCCTGGATCTGTGATGTATTTCTGGACATGGGGCATAATCGATGAAACTTTCAGTTCGACTGAGCCATGCTTCAACATAGTGCTATGCCAAGCATTTGGTTGTTGGAACCAAAGCAGAAAAGGATCCGGGAAAGGCTTCCATCCCATCCTACATGTAGATCCAGAGAAAAGTCCAGAATTATGTAGGAAATGGTTGGCCGCAAACAAAGTGGAGAAATTTTGGATCAATTTTTACAGATTTGATGCCAATAATGTACTTTGTAACGACAACTTTCTTGCAAGTGATTTTGAGGATGGCATCGTGTAAGGGGGACGTTTCACAAATTCCGAAACCAGTCAACCTCGTTCGAACAAAGAGGTAATAATGCTTGTCAAAAGTATTTCTGAGATAAAAATGTGACTAAATATTACACAAATGAATTTGCTTTTTATGAAAATTATATTTGATGATCAAAACGTGTATAAATTTTGTACGAGAAATATATTTTCAAAATAAGGTAAATCAAGTCTTCTATGCTGTGGGATTTCTATGGAATTGACCAATCAGGGTTTGTCCATTTACACGTCACAGCTCCGGCGGCAACCCAAATCATGGTGCGCTGCAAAGCACAATGAAAGAGAGCTCTGCAGATGCAGCGAGCAAATCTCATTTTGTCTTAATGGAATAATTGGATCGGATGGTTTGTGGATATTTAGGTAGGGTGAAAATCCTTCTTTTAGCATTTAACTGCACTTGTTTCATAATATAAGGAAAGAATTAATTTTTAACTTTAGGGGGCTAATTGTTCAATCTGATGGATATCACAAAATATTTCCCATAATACCCTAAAAATGGTAATTTTAGGGGCTACATGAACCTACTCATTTCAGGGGGCTATTTTGAAAATTAGGGGGCAAAGTCGCCCTCAGCCCCTGTGTATTTCCTACCCTGGTCACTTTCATGGGATTTGGTTTCCTTTAAGATGAGTATACTTTGAGAGGATGTGAGATGTCTATCGTTGGCCTGCTCAAGAGGGCAGTAGACTGAAAAGCGAATAATCTCTGATGTAATGAGCTGATCTTGTGACCCGTGGATTTAAATTAAAATCCCTTCATGACCCATACAAAACATCATTGAATAGTGCCCAATCCCTCGCCAACCCGGCCACCCAAACCCAGATCACAACTTGGACCCCGACAGCCGACACTGTTCTTGGGTTACAAAATTTGCTTGATGACGCATACACTTACATGCAAGAAGAAGAACCCATACGAAGACAAACTTAGAAGCAACATTAAATACTTACCATAGTACTTATCAGAGCTGCCAAGTTTGCATGATTCTGCAGGGGACTAGATCTGGAAATTCACAGATTTGTCAACATCTTGACAAACAAATTAAAAAATCTCCCTGATTGAGAAATATTGTTTCCATTGTGGTGCAATTTATTTTATAACTGATACATGTGAATGTTTGCAGTTCTGCAGTATGCACAAGTTTTACCGTAAACCGGGGTGACTTTGCCACTTTTTAAGAAGGATGTATCTTCATCACGTCTCATTCTTTAGAACTAATTTATGATTCTATCAACGGAGGAATTAACTTTTTTTTAATGGGGGCTACTTTTCCCATTGCCTCAAAAAACCAAGGGGCTACTTTAAGAAAAGTGGGGGCTACTTTTGTAAAAAGGGGGCTACTTTTTTAGAGCCATATTGTAACTGTATATGTACGGAACCGCTTGGAATGTTATATTAAACAATAGGCTACAAAGAATAATTTGACTATTCAAATCAGGGTTCTCGCCAAGCCGTTGCGTAAATTTTTATCTCCAACTACTTGCGACAGGCGTAAATTTTGATGAGATCATACCACCATGTGTAAAATCAATAAATTCATGACAATTTCCCCATATTTGCAGACACCATTTTCATAATTCCAATTTCATTATTTGCCTCAACAAATACGACAAATCTTATTGCCGAATGAATGCACAATCTTCTCTCGATCGAGTCTCAAAACGTAACGCGATCTGCCAAGGCACAAACATGTGAGAGCAGAGAAACAAAAATGCAGTGTTTCACGCTTTAATTCATCTGTTTATATAGCGATAATATAACAAACATCGATGCTTTGATGGATTTATGTAACAATATTTACGGAAATATAGTTCCAAAATATTGGATGTCTTTGTTCATAAATCGTGCATGCAAAAAATGACTCAAATATGAACTTTTTAGGAAGTCAAAATTACCTTTTAGAAACCACCTAGATAATTTGGAATGTGATTTTGATACTCTTTCCGAGTATTTTATGATGTTATTAACTCATGTGCTCCCTGACTATTGGCATCTTCCTGTCATTTATGATGTGCAGGAAGTTCATGCGTAATGAAATGTCCCGCTTCAATTGGGCAATAATGGTCACAATATAAAATAACCATAAGAGTCATACATGTAAATGGAGAAATATGATTTCCATAAAATAAAATGAAATGAGAGATGTTTTAGCTCATTATTAGCTCATCCGGCCCGAAGGGCCCGATGAGCTTATGCCATGCCGTGGCGTCCGTCGTCCGTCCGTCCGTCCGTCCTTCCGTCCTTCCGTCCGTCCGTCCGTCCGTCCACAGTTTTCAAAATGCTTCTTCTTCGTTATTTTTCAACCGATTTTGATTCTGATTGTTTCATAAGATAGGGCTAGGAGGGGGATTTAAAACTTCTACACAGAATCGTGAAATTCATTATATATGCTAATTTATGCAAATTTATTCGAAATCACAAAAAATGCTTCTTCTCCCTCATTTCTTGCCCGATTTTGATTTGGTTTGCTTTATCTGGTAGAGCTAACTTTGGTACACTAAACTTCTACACAGAATTTTGAAATTTTTCTCCATTAATTAATTATGGTAATTTATGCAAATTTATTCCAAAAATCAAAAAAAATGCTTCTTCTCCTTCATTTTTCGACCGATTTTGATTTGGTTTGCTTTATCTGGTAGAGCTAACTTTGGTACACTAAACTTCTACACAGAATTTTGAAATTTGTCTCCATTAATTAATTATGGTAATTTTGTATTTATTTATTTATTTATTTATTTTTATTATTTATTTATTTATTTATTTATTTATTTATTTATTTATTTTTTTATTATTATTTTTTTTAAATTTATTTTTTTAAATTTATTTATTTAAATTTTTTTTTTTTTTTTTCCCATGTCCCTTCTGGGGCGTCAAATTTATATTTTTTTCACTCTATTTTTTTTAAAATTAATTTTTATGTCCCTTCCAGGGCATCACATTTTTATTTTTTGACCAGTTGAAAAGTGTACCACATGAAATTTGCGATATTTGATGTTGCGAGATGCCGGATGAGCGCTACGTCATTGACGTTCTGGTTTTAATAGAGTACCAAAGTGTGGTGTCACAGCTATTCCATCACCATGGAAAGTGATTCTAAACAATGTCAGGCAAGCTAGAAATCTTTGAGCACGCAGTTGCTAATACCCCCGTCACATTAGCTACGCTCTCGCGCCGACCTAGCGCCGCTCCTAATCCCCATTCATAAAATTGGAAGCGTGGGGAGGACGTGGGGAGAGCGTGTTGAGGTCGTGTGGAGAGCGGCGTTCATTGTTCGCTATTGTTTAGATCGTACACTTTTCTCGGCCGCTCTGGCGCCGCTCCCGCGGCGACCAAGTTAAATTAGCAAATTGGCAACGCAGTGGGCAATGAATGGGAAGATTATCTCACATGCGTCAATAGATATCCTTCCATGAATAGCTCGATGAACAAAAGAGCAGGACGTAGCTAGCTCGGCGTTCGCTTTGGACATGTTGAAAAACAAACTTGGGGCTTCGGCGTCCTACTCTTTGTTCAGGGGCTATTGTATGTCCATGCATGGGAGGATATCTTTTCACACAAGTGTCATAATCTTCTCATTCATTCCCAAGTTGAACAAAAGACATTCTTGTAGATCTATTCCAGCACTTCTGCTAGTGGACGCTATAGATTGCGAAGTTTGACACGTTTCAACTATAGGTAAAATGATATCACAATTTAAAATTGCATGTCCGGGCAAAAATAATGTACATTTGGGGGAAACTCAATTTCTGGCTAAAACGTGGCATGGCGGCATACAAATTATATGAGGCTCCAATGAATGGGGACATACGCACACCCTATGTATGCATTATGAACACATATTTCCCGCAAATATATGATTGTTTTGTCCAAAATCTACCACTACTACCACCACTACCACTACTACCACTACTATCACTACTACCACTACTACCACTACTACCACCACTACCACCACTGCCACCACCACCACTACCACTACCACTACTACCACTACTACCACTACTACCACCACTACCACCACTACCACCACTGCCACCACTGCCACCACTGCCACCACTGCCACCACTGCCACCACTGCCACCACTGCCACCACCACCACCACTACCACTACCACTACCACTACCACTACCACTACTACCACTACTACCACTACTACCACTACTACTACTACCACTACTACTACTACCAATGATAGTCAACAATAATAACCCTCCCCATTCCCTCCACCCAACCTCGTGAAACGCACTGAGTGTGTTCAACTACATTCGTACATGGTATTGGATCGCACAGAGCGTGTGCATGGAGATCGTGTTTCCCCTGCGCTTTGAAAAAAATGTTTTTTTTTTTTATAAGTACGAGAACGCAGACAGAGCGTAGAGCAAATGACCTCGTCTCATTGTTATGAGCTATTGTTAAAGATACACCAAGCGTGCACAGTGAATAGCTCGGAAAGCGTGGCCAAAGCGTACGCAGAGCGTGTTCAGGTCGTGGCAAGAGCGGGAACGAGCTACCATTGTGTCATTAATCGCTCGATTTGTCGGCAACAAAAAATGTTGGTTTTTTTTAGTACGAGAACGCAGACAGAGCGTGGCTATAGTGTGACGGCACACTAAGGAGGCAATCGTCCAGCTCCAACCACTACCGTAAGCCTGAATCAAAGGACAAGTTGTTTAGAACAAAGGATCATAACATTGATCCTTTAGTACCTACTCTAGATAGGCAATTAAAAAGTGGCATTTCTGATTTTAATTGACACCACACAAATATTAGGATTATGTATACAGTCAAAGCTGTGCATAGTGACCAGCTAAGGGAAACAAGAAAAGTGGCCACTGTAGAAAGGTGACCACTATAGACAGGTAGTAATTGTTTTTCTCTACAGGGCATAATATTTGGTGGGCACTATACAGTACTGTAGGCAGGTTGGCTGCTATAGACAGGTGGCTGATATGACAGGTTTGACTGTACCTGAAGGCCAGTTGAAGGCCAGTATATACGAAAACATGTTTTTCAAATTAAATGATGTGTATCTTGTTACAAAGCTGCAAACACGTTGCAAATACATGTAATTGATGTTTCCTACCACTCAAAGAAGGGAAGTACCCATGATTATAGCTGGGGAAGCCCCTTTTGCTTGTTTAACCACATGTTGCACAATTTATTTTCTGAATTGCTTCATATTGATTCTTTTATCCTACTTATAGATTAGTCACATATTAACTGCACAAATTATATTTGTTTGAAAATTATGATTTTTTTTTGTGTGTGTTCCTGTCAACTTTACACCCAAAATTTGATACACTGACTGTATTTTGGCACAAAATCCATAAGTTATAACCTCTGAAAATCTATCAGACCATCACATGTCTGATACATGTACACGTATTTAGTATTTACACATACATTTTGCACAAGGGTAATTTCATGTTTTAAACAAGAAATGAAAGCAAAAGCACAATACAATTTGAATATTTATAATCATTCTGCAAAATTTACTTAAATATGAATTACTACTGGGATCTATGGAAATAGATGGAATGCTATGTAATAAAAACAAAGTTCAGAGTGATTTAAAATGTGATTGGTTGTTCATTTCTCAATGCTTTGCAAAAGATGCAATGCAGAAAGCATGTTGAATGGTTGAATTTGAAATACATTTTGCACCTTTGTTATTGTTTGCATCAGACTTGTTTGGAAATTTCAATATATTTCTGTTTAAAGAATTATACAAAGTTCTGTAAACATGTAAAATGAATTAACATATTTACCATACATTTTCTATTTACTGTTAAACCTGTCTAGGTAGCCACCTGTCTAAAGCAGGCAACTTGCCTAAAGTTAGTGGCCACCAAAATGTGTCCCCTGTAGAGAAAAACAATATTATGGAACCTTAGGACCTACAGAGGTCGCCTTTCTACTTCGCTATTTTTCTTGTTTCTCGTAGGTGGTCACTACACACTTGTTTGACTTCTGTACAATGTTAAGGAACCTGTCAATATACTGTACATGTACATCTAGGTCACCTTTCTACAGTGGCCACTTTTCTTGTTTCCCTTGATGGTTGCTCTACACAGGTTTGACTGTTTACCATTTCCATGACAATAAATGTTTTCTCAAACAGTGTGAAGCAACTTCCGACAAGAGGAATAAATTTATGAACTCTTTGTTCAAACTGTTAAAATGAACAAGGACGATTCTAGGTTAATTATTGGATCAAATGGAAATAGTTTTTATTTTGTTGTTTGTTCCATGGCAGGAAGGAAGACTGCGGCTTCTGCGGTTTTAAGGCTCCAATTAGTCAGGAGTTCCTGCAAACAACTACGACGGGGGATTTCCACAACGGTATTGCAAACTACTACAGTCCACGAGCGACAGACTAGCATCATTTCCACTCTAGCCTTGGCAGGTAGCAGACGTCGATCAGACATACCACTCACACAGACAGACAGAAAGACAGTTCACTATGGCTAACAGAGGTAAAGTGACAGTTCATTCTTTGTACAATAATAATATCTTTGATTTATATGCGCCTATCACGATTGATAATCATCTGTCAGCGCTTTAAAATTATATTATTTATTAACTATTAATTACAATTATAATATGATGTGTCAATCAGCAGTGTTCAAAATTAGTACAGGCCTGCTGGCCCTGAGGTGCCATAACTTAGCCACGGACATCAAAATATCATAAATCAAAGTTTTACTTGCCCGAATGGGCAACCAAAATACCAGACTTTTGAATGTTTTGATGTTGTTTGGGGCTACCAAATGCAGGTTTGCATGCCACTAAAACATGAACAATCTTGATTTGAATTGCCAGACTGGGCCTCAAGGAAACAATGGGGTTAATTTAATATAGCATTGTACATTTTGTCAAACTTGTTGTGGAGGTAGTGTTACATAAAATGTCTTTGATTTCAAATTTGATTTTTGACCAGTACCATTCAGGATTGGTCTATGGAAATAGTAGTTTTGTGTCTTTTAACTTTCTACAAGGGCATTTCTTTCTGTTTGTTTCCATGCTTTATTATTTTTTGTTGTTCATGAATTAATAGTGCTTTGTTATTTCATCCATATTATTTGAATTCATGTGGTAATATATGAAGTCTAAATACTTGTTTTTATTGTGTGTCATTTACAGGAAGGAAACTAAAAGGACCCAAGCTGAGATTTCAGGAAGACTTACCAAAGCCTGAAATTAAAAAGTAAGTTAATAATATAATGATAATAATAATATATATTTATAGAGCGCAAATTACAATGAGCCTCTAAGCGCTATTATTATTACCCCGGTGACCGGATACACACTTCAATCATTCCTGCACACAGAGTGCACGATTTCCACTCCATGTGGAGTATTCCAGCCAGTTACTTGTCAGGCGCACACAGTGCTAAGGAACCACGTTCCCATCATTCTGGGTCCCCATTTGTACACCTGAGTAGAGAGCTGTAATGGTGGATACATTGTCCTGCTGAACGACAAACGCGATGGACAATACACTGGATTCGAACTCAGGATCCCACTCATTGGGTCGCTGTCCATTAGAGGGAATATGAGGTCCACGCACAATACAATCATTACACACTGAATCTTACACTTTCGGTGGATAAGTAGTAAGATTCAGCTCCAATTGGTTCATTGATTGTTAACTCATAACTGTGTTATTAATGAGACTTTCTTTGCACTCCAGACCCCCTATAGGTGGGCTAGATGACAAGGGGTCGCTATCCATTGGAGGGAAGACGTTTGATGTCCACGCACAGGATATGGAGGTACTCGGCATGCTGGGAAGGGGTGCGTACGGCATCGTGGAGAAGGTCCGACACCAACCGAGCGAAAAAATCATGGCAATCAAGGTTTGTAGTATGGTTAAAATAAAGTTAAAAGTCCTTCCCATGCCAATTTGGCACATAAGCGACTCCTATCTCTGATTCATTAACCCTAGGCCACATGTCAAGTATTAAGAGCTATAGAAGGGGGCTAGTCCTCTGGTAACTCTGTGTGTTTAACTTTCCTTCCTCCATTCTACAAATGCCGAGCGCCTGGCTTAAATACAGAAGGTACCATTTTAAAAGTTTTTGGTATGACCCGGTCAGGGTTCAAACCAGGGACTTTCCGTGCATGAGGCGGCCACTCAAACTGCTAAGCCACCATGCTCAGTACCCTTGAAGTACAGTAGTCTCTGCTTAATTTACAAGGTAGCAGGTGTTACCAATTTTGTAGTGATAATTTCCCTAAGAAATGTTTGGTCAAATGCTTTGCTATTCAATGATTTTCTATTTGAAACCTCCCTGCAAAAAAAAGGTACTGGATGTAATGCACTATATTGTCTTTGAATAATACCTTACTCATTGCGTATCAAGGTATATTTTTGAAGATATGATTTAGAAAGTATCATACGTTTTCTTATTATTTCATTTATATTATTCAGCAGAGCAGGCTTAATCTCAATTATCTTGCGTTGGTAGAAATGTTATTTCAATGACTCGTTAATATATATCGCCATGATTAAGGACCTGCTAGGTTTGAAAGATAGATAGATAGATAGATCAATTTTATTGTCCATATTTAAAAAAATATTTTTTTAAATTTCCACTGGCTGACACATTTAAAAGATATATCATTTACATGGCAAAATATACAAAGTATAAATAAACATGAAAATAAAATACAATATTTAAGAGGGGCAGCAAGAGAATGTGGACATTTGAATTTGTTCAATATTTAAAACCACCATATTTAAAAACACCCTGAAAGCTAGGCTCATTTAACTTACATAAAAATGACTTTATCTGTTATTGCATATAACCCTTCTATTCCTTTCTAATTATCCGACAGAAAATCCGGGCACAAGTTAGCAGTACAGAAGACAAGAGGATCCTGATGGACATGGGCGTAGCTATGAGAAGCTCAGACTGTGTCTACACAGTGGAGTTCTTTGGGGCTCTTTTTAGAGAGGTGAGTTTTTAAAAATAAATATTTGATTTGAATGATATTCTTTCCACAATTCATTCTGACATATTGTATACCAAATCTGAATTTAGGCAGAGTCACAGAAATGTATCAGTTATCGCTTAAGGGAGAACAAGAAAAGTGGCGAAAAAAATAGGTCTTGAAAATGACATTTTGTCTTTGCATGAAACTTAGAAATTACTTTCATCTTGAAATTTAAAATGTTCCTCCTACTATGCTTGTGAAATGCAGCCAGGTAAACTTGAAAATATCCTTTGAAAATGAAATGTTTTCTCTGCATGAAACCTAGAAAATTAGTAAAATCTTGAAATTTAATGTTTGTTTGTTTGTTTGCCCCTACAGGGAGACGTGTGGATATGCATGGAGGTGATGGATACATGTTTAGACAAGCTGTACAAAAATCATCTCAAGACCCTCACCCTCTACATACCTGAAAACATACTCAGCAGGATATCATTCTCGGTAAGTCTGTTATGAAATCGGCATTCTAGATAGCAATGTTTTTGTTGAAATTCCTTCTAAAATCTAATTGGTTGAATCTCCATCAAAAATGTTGGTAGGCTAGACAAAATTCTGATGGACTGCCCAAAATCGAAGCTAACTATCCGACCTCGCTAGTTGGCACCATCAGGCAACTGGAACTTATTTTGGTAGAATGAAATAAAAACTAAATTTCAAATTTACAAATGACTCAAGAAAATTGTCATTTTACAAAGCGAACTAAATATGATTCACAGAGATGTTAAGCAAACATCCTCATAATCTGGATTAGGCAACTGGTACTTATTTTGCTAAACTAAAATAAAACTTTAATTTTATATTTACAATGGGTCAATAAGTGTTTTGTTATTTCTTTTTAGGTTATCAGTGCCCTGAAGTATCTACAAAGTGAACTCCATGTGATACACAGAGATGTCAAGCCCTCGAACATCCTCGCCAACAGAACGGGTCAAATCAAGCTCTGCGACTTTGGCATCAGCGGCCAACTCGTGAACTCACTAGCCAAGACACAAGACGCTGGGAGCAGGCAATACATGGCAGTAAGTTCATTTTGTTGTCTTTAAATGGAAACCAAATAATGGCATTTTCTCTTACTGTAAGTAATAAGTGCCTTATTCCCCTCACCTCTAGGCCCGTTGCAGAAAGAGATACAATCGATTGTAAGTCAGATCATCTGTTCTAAATGCGCAAATCTAATTGGTTGAAACGCGCAAATTGTCTGACAATCAATTGTAACTTACAATCAATTGTATCTCTTTCTGCATCGGGGTCCATGTCTTATATTTCCTCTTGGATATCACTAATAATGGAAATAATCAATGATTTTTAAACCACTATCATCTATTTTCACGGACCACTGGATGCCGCCATGTTTTCCACCGGTACCGCATGAAACGTCATCTGAGCGTGCACTAACAAAAGCTGGTTATGTAAACGCTGCTGTTAAATCCGCTGCTTAGTCAGTGGTTATGTAACCCTCTTTAAACATAAACAATTAACTAACCGTAACAGTAAGGGAAAATGCTGTTTGGTTCCCCTTTAAAGCTCACTGCACACTACATAAACTGATTCTGATGCAACGAACTACTGTGTACCTGAACTGAAGAAAGCCATACATTTATAAAGCATGTCGTATAGTCAGATACGCAATCTTTTTTCCGGATCGTATCGTGTTGTGTGCGGACTTGCTGCCCGTCATAGTATCGAACAACTATGCCCATTCTCTCGGCACACGGCTATATGCACACTAACAATGGTGCACGTATATTGCTCGTTGTTCGATGCTATGACGGGCAGTAAGTGATTTATCAGACACTGACTTGGTAAAAATCGACAAAAATGGGAACCTGACATGGTGTCACTCACAAAAACTACACGACCAAAATGACTGTTCTTTGTATCGTTTTTTTATTGGAAAAGACACCCTATCCGATGGACATAATCACTTTGTTACTATATTTTGGGAAGAGCCTCGTTCCGTTTTTTTGTGGAAACTTACCAGAAATAAGTTGTAGAAATAAAAAAAAGAGCAAAGAAAATAGGGTTTCTCAGGGATTCCAACCCGAGACCTCTGGATTGCTAGACTGGTCCTTTACTAACTGAGCTTATACAAGCTCTAGTGCTGACGTTCTACCTTGAAACTCCTTAGCTTTTCAATCTTTGTGGTGGTAAGAAGCTATTATAAACCTCACATAATCCTGAAGGACAAGAAATCAACTTCAGGATACATGTGAGGGATTTCCTAAGTGATGCAGCTTTTTGTATAAATTATTTCCAACATACAGTGAAACTGACGAAACCATATTTGATTGTTAATTTGTGTTCTTCTACAGCCAGAGAGGATAGACCCTGAGAGGGACTCCAAGGGTTATGATGTCAAGTCAGATGTCTGGAGTTTTGGCATCTCAATGGTAAGTTTGAACTCGAGTCTTATTTCAAAGGGACAATCTGTTGTACTTTTAACTCGTGAAAGATGTTTCAATTTGCGACAAAAGAGTACCCATATGAGAAATGGGGAGATGAGTTCCAACAATTTAAAACAATTACATTGTGTAGTATCAAATCCATCGAGGCACAACTGAATCAATCAACTTTATTTAAAAGCATGGTGATGAGATTTTAATTCAGTTTTCTCTGCTTTGCTACTACAGATTGAGCTTGCTACAAACAAGTTCTACTATGAGAAATGGGGAGATATGTTCCAACTTATCAAAACAATTACGCCTTTTAGTATCAAATATATCACTGAATTGATAAACATTATTTAATAGCATGGTGATGAGACTTTAACAAAGCTTTTCTCAACTTTGTTACTACAGATTGAGCTTGCTACAAATGAGTACCCGTACGAGAAATGGGGAGACATGTTCCAACAACTCACACAAGTCGTGAAAGGCCTGTCGCCGACGCTACCAGAGAATAAGTTCTCTCCAGTAATCAAAGACTTCGTCAACAAGTGGTAAGTTTTTCCAATCTGTCTTACAAGAGTAGTCTTCGATTAATGGGGTAACCTTAAAAAGGGTACACCTTTTGAAGGGGTAGGAATCAACCCAAGTCTTATGTATTTGAAGGAAATATCCATTACTTTATCAGGTACACCTGTTAAGGGGTAAAAGCCTACCCAATCAAGTGGAGAGTACTGTATCTGATAATAATCACATGTGAACGGCTCTTGGCGTCAGAAATCAAAATTGATATAGAAGGTAGAAACATCATACAAAACTTAGAATATTTGTTTTGATATTGGTCACTTCAAGTTTTGCTCATGTGTGCAAATGAATAAATATTTTTCAATCTAAAAGCCAGTTTCTGCAAAACATGAGTTGCCGAAAAAGAACTTGATTTTGCCAAAGCTGGTAAAATACATTGATGATTTTTAGTTTGCCATTTATCATTTCACCATAACAACTTTGCTTTTAGTTTTACCCTGGGCAATGGATGCAAGCATCTGTAATCCGTCCGGCCACAAAGTGCACGTTTGACCACTCCCTAAGGAGCATTGCATCCTTTCTTTTTATTATGAACAGTTGGGTTATCCTACAATACTTTTTACATGCAAAAATGTTGCAGTCCAGTTATCTTCTAAAAGGAGGGGGTAAATTTCTAGCATGAAAGTTTTACTGACATGAATTGTGTTTGTTTAAAAAAGGGGAATTGTATTGTATTGCTGATGTTTTAGCATTCATCGCCATATTTTTACATAATCGAGAGGCACACGGCAACAAGAATTATTCATGCAAAAAAAAAAAAGACAGCACTCAAAGTTACGTCATGAATCAACTTCGGAAAACCAAAATATAATGTACATAGTTTCTTTGTTTCATTTGTGTATCTTGATCTATTGCATTGACCATTTAACTTAACACCTATTTTCTTTCCCCATCCTTTCCAGCTTATACAAGAAGTACAAAGAAAGGCCTTCATATTCAAAATTGCTAGTAAGTATGACACAAATAATAGCAATAATAATAATGGCCTCTTATAGAGTGCTGTCATTTCTAACACAATGCGTTGGGCAGCTTGAGCTAGTATGCTCCCCTGGGAGTTGAGATGGTGCACAATATAATTGTGTGGGTTTGAACTGTACCTGATGAACAAGGGTAATAATGCGCCTCTGAATAGGGCACCTAGATACATGGCGCTCTATAAATGCTATATATTATTATTATTATTAATACACTCCTGGCGCTCAAATTAATTGATATTGAATAGTGGCAGTGGCATATTCAGATTCCTCCCTATCTATTTAGACAAAGCTCAAAATTAGGACTGGTCTATGACCTGGGGCCACCAATATTGACTTTTAGGCATTGAACTTACTTGCCCTATTGGGCAACAAAATTTGAATGACTTTATGAATGTTTTGGGCCACCTGTTTCTGGTTCGGGCCACCAAATATTAATGATTGCAAGGAAAAAGTGCACTGAAACGCTTTACAAATGTATTCAAATATAGAGGGCAGTAGTCAATCAAATATGACATTGATTTCACTATTTTTTTCCCGCTAGGTAAACATTGTTCTTTTTCCATGAAACTGTCACATATCATGTAGAAGAATCTTGCAACTATATTGGTATATGATTGAAGTCTAATATCTCTTTGGGAAAAACCAAATAATGGATCGCTTTAATTATTTTGCTAAAGGACACATTTAAAAGCTGTACCCTAGTTTTGAACTAGGGATCTCTTTACCACATCGCAATTTGAGCACTACTCAGTTTAATTAATGATGATAATTATGTTTTTGAAAATAATGTTGACTTTTCTTACGCATGATAATTTTTATACAAATTCTGTAAACACACACTTAATTTATTTTCCTCTGGATCAAGTTATGTTTGCACATGTTTACTTGATAGACTTAGGAAGAGAAAACATGTATAAAAAACAATTAGACCACTTGATATGGTTCTGGATTATGAACTCTGATAATCTCAACTGGACTATTATTATTCATTTTCATCTTCTCCCCTCAGGAGCATGAGTTCATCACGATGTACGCGTCGGTGACCGATGACGATGTGGCGAGGTTCATCTCCCCAGTTCTGGATGGCCAAGTACCGGCGTTAGAAGGAGAGGCGCCGACTTCGAGTTAACGCAAGCTCAGAATCTTCGTCCTATAGAACAGAATCATACCTCATCTTGCTTTTAGGTGTGTCGGTTTAGTACGGTAAAAAAGTGCATTTTGATAGCCACAGATATATCCTATATACGACCTCAAAATTATAACAGATTACGGTGAATAATGGACTGTACATGAAGTCCTATGACCTCATTGATGGGACAGAGAGTGGCGTGATTTTGGACAAGATATGGTTTTGTGTTTGCTCTTTAATCCAGTATTTAAAAACTTTTCTAGGGAAAATTTTGTCATATGCTTTACCAGAAATCTATGAAATATTCTTTTAAAAGAAAAAACAAATAAGGTATAAGAGAGCAACTTTAAAATGAAATTGTGTCCAAAGACATCACGGTTTACGGTATAAGCCCCTTTTCACATCGTTGAATTAATGATGTGATAAGTTGACGTAAATAATCAGCAGATTGAAGTCAACGCAAGAACCTTTGTTTTTTTGTTACAGTCAAACCTGTGTAAAGTGACCACCAAAGGGAAACAAGAAAAGTAGCCAATGTAGACAGGTGACCTCTACAGACAAGTTCCATAACATTGTTTTTCTCTGCAAGGGATCACTTTGAGTGACCACTATAGGCAGGTTGGCTGCTATAGACAGGTGGCCACTAAGGCAAGTTTGATTGTATCAGGACATGACTGATGGTCTCGAAAACTGGTCCAGTCAAAAACCCAAGTGATTGCAATCATTGGCTCTAAACCTCAAATTAATTGATCTCGATATGCTAGAAACAATGATTTTTTGAAAGAATGTGGCCAGGGCAATCGCTGTTCACTCATTCAACGATGCATCTCACAAATGTTAATTTAGGACACTTATGTGGTTCACTTAAGCCCGAGTCATTAAGGTTTTTTTTCAACTGACCGCTCAACCATTGTCACTTCAGGGAAGACATTTTGGGTGAAACAGTAGCTTCCATTTTAAGTCATTTACTTTGCTTTTTTGTCGAAAGACTTGGTGCGATGATTTGAAGAAAGCATCTTCAAGCGGTTCCAAAAATGCTAAATGGTTTGCCATTTTTCCAAAGGGTTAAATAACTGTAGGTTGAATCGTTTGACTGGAGGTAAAGAGATGTTCTAGACTAGTGGTTCTAGACCTGGGTTTGAACCCAAACTTGGTCTCTCAGATGGTGATGATAAAAGACCCTGACGTAAATAGTCTTAATTAATTGAACGCGTCTGTACAAAAATAACCAACCAACCAACCATTTAAAAGTGTATTATAATTTCTCACGGGATAACTGCTCTGATTTAGAATTAGAAGCACACATACATGTATGAGGGATCAATTGATATATGACTACATGTGTATGATACTATACAGTGGATTGAGTGCTTGATGAGTGTAAAACTTGAAGGGTTAGTGAGGCGTTTTGCAAATGGAGATTTTATAATGCAAAAACCGATAAACACCATTTTAAAGATAAAAGTACCATCATATAGCACAAAATGTTGTCTTGATAATAATATTAGTCCATTTTTATATAGCGCTTTATCACCAAGGTCTCAAAGCGCTCTGAGCATTATAACCTTGGCTTTAGCTGGGCTGCCAAGATGGGGCGGGGCGCACAAGCATTTCAAGGACATGAATTCCTGCCAAGTACCCATTTACTACACCTGCGTTGAGAGCAGCAAATGTGGATAATGTGCCGTGCTGAAGGACAAAATTGTGCCGTGGTCAAAAAATCAAACTCATGACCTTTGTTTCTTTGAAATTATACCTTACTCATTGCATATTGGGGTATATTTGTAAAGACATAACAATTATCACACATTTTCTAGTTATTTTCCTCATTTTACACCAGGTTTAATGGCAATTATCTTGAATTATGAAGAAAAAAAGGTTTATCGGTTTTTGCATCTATATCCTTCAAATACTGATCTTATTGCGATCGAATTTGCAAAGGACTGTGTACATCTATGTGTGTGGGAGAGTGTGTGTATGAAAGTCTTTCAGATATTGGCTAGAGGTCTGCTTGATGTTTCAATGGGACTTTCTTTTACACATTTTAAAGATTTTATGTTCTTAGAAGATGCCCTTTATGATTTATGCATTTTACTTGCTTTTTTATTTTGAATTAACTTGAACAGTTATGAAATTGTTTTACCAATATTTAATAAGGTGTTCAGAATCTGAATGCAAGTGTAAAATTGTTACTGTGGTATTAAAGTCATGTGCGATATTTATGTTTTGTTTACTAGGATAATATCTGTGAGTAGGAATTAAACCAAAAATATGTCAACCATTCAACTGGTTTATGTAAGCGACATAACAGGGGTTTTATCAGTTACTAAATGTGTTCAGATTGCAAGTATGATATTGTTTCCATGGTACATCATGGCTGATATTTTTGTTATGTTTCCTAGAGAAATATTTGTGAGTATGTGAGTATGTTTGTCGGAAACCAGTCAGGCCGATTCAAAATGTTAAATCGGCTCCAACTGATCAGGCCCGACTCTAGCCTGACTGAAAATCAGTCAGATCCGTTCAAAGCCTTTAGGTGCTGAACATGTCAAATCCACTATGACTGATCGGGCCCGACTCTATCCTGATTGAAAACCAGTCGGATCGGGTCTAGTCGGCTCTGTGTGCATTGGGTCTATCTCCCATCATCATTATTCTTGTCTTCACTATCTCCGTCATCGTCATCTTCACCCCAATCATCATCATCATCGTGAACATAAGATGCTAATTTTGATATTTATCACATCATTTTGTAGCACCTAAACTGCATGCTCAAAAACATATGCATATAAAGCCCACTGCCCACATAGCACGATCCGATTCCGATTCCGCTCCTAACGAACAACTGTGTATCTGAACTAAAGCAAGAGGTGCATATTTAAAGCATGTAGTATAATAGTTCAGATCCTTAGTGGTTCATTGGATCGGAATCGGATCCTGTAGTGTGAGATGGGCTTAAGCATCCCTACTTGAAAGTGTTAAAGTTGAAGTGTATTATAAAGGTAACTCATGTACTGCAGCTCAGTGATATGTACATGGTATTAAATAATGCTGCAATATCTGATTTAATGTTTTGTATTAGGGTTACTTTTGTAGCAATAGATAATAGGTTTTTATAGCTATCCCTTCATATTTTACTGTGTTCCGATCCCCCCACCCCTTTTTAGTAAAAGATTGTATTTGTTTTGTTTTTCTTTTTTTATGAAAGGTCATGCCTAGCAAAACAAATATGATATGGTTAGTTCTCACACGCTATTATGTGAATGATGATCATATATGACTTGTCCTTGTTACGAAAAAAGATATTAACACAGTTGCTATTACAATTTCCTTTTGTCAATTTGCAATGCGTTGTCATGAGATTCGGTACTTAAATTACTTTTGAAGTGGTATTTGATAAGAAATTAAAGCAATTTTTTAAAGCGCATTTAAAAAATGTTCCTTTGTAAAAAAAAAAAGAGGACGGAATATGTTTGATATGTTGTGCTCTTATTGTATGATGTCCTTTAATAGAACGCAGGGAACATTACTCTGAAAGGAGATACTATAGAGTGTGTTATTAATGACATCACCTTTGTTATAGCATAGTAATGGTTTTAAAATATTTGTCATTGGATTTGGACTTTGTTTAGTGGGTTGGAGCTGGCCGATTGCCTTCTTAGCATCCGCAAGGTCACACATTTTTTGTTGGCTTGCCCGACATTGTTTAGAACCATTACCCACGGCAACAAATAAAAAGTGGTACTTGGTGTATCTTTTACAAAAAGACATATGTCATAGTGTGAATTCAAAAAACAAAACAAAACAAAACTATGCTGTGGTAGGATTGGAAAAGATTTAAAATCTGTAAATAGTAATATATTTTTCAAACTACATTGTATTACGATAGAGGTTAGATGCTGTTGGAGTCTATTTTTAGTTTTTACATTGACAATTTGTAGCAATAATGAATGAATTATGACATTTGAAAATGAAATTTGTTGTCTATCACCCATCCGTGAGTGATGAGGGGATTTTTGTCTATTTATATGCAAGAGAAGCAAGACTACTATTTGTAAATACATTGGCTTCTTCAAATCAGATGAAAATTAAAATGTTGAAACTAGAACATAAGATTTACGAATGATCATCTGTGATTTTGTATTTTGTATCTTTAGGGACGGACAATTGTGAGAGAAAGTAAGTGTGAGTGTATTGCAGCATTGTAAAGCGCCTAGAGATAACTTTATATTAGGCGCTATATAAATTGAATATATTATTATAATTATTATTGTGTATGTGTCCCGTGTAGTCTACTCTCAAGTGACAGGGTAGTCTAGTTTTAGACCCTGATGAACTGATTAATCCCCCCTACGCTTCTAGCCTGCTATATGCCGACAACGAGAGTGAACTGTGCCAACAGCAGTGATCAGGCCCCATATTCATGAAACCCTGCTAGTTTAGTTCCTTGCTAACTGTATTTTAAATGCGCAGTTTATTGAGCAACAGACTGTTTTCCTAGTCCCCAACTATGTTTAGCTGGGTAAGCCTTTCATGAATATGGGGCCTGGCTAATTGCGTCCTGCTGGTCCAGATCACTGGTGTTGGCACAGTTCACTTTAGTCGCCATATAGAGGGCCAAAAGCATAGGGGGAATCAACAAGTTAAGCACGGTCTAAAACTATTGACTATTGACAGGGGTGTATCATGCCCGATCAAGGACATAGAAAAGTATGCCAATCAAGTATTCTTAGGAGACAAAAACTGTACCCTAAACAATCGTTATCATTTGCTACCTTCAACAAGTATGAATTGTTTTGACAACCCTGAGCAAGTAATCCTAATTTTGGCACCCCTTAGCAAGTAAATAAGTTCTCTCATTTCTCTTGAGTTTCTAATTTTCCGGGTCTTTTAAATTCATTCATAAATATCTCCATGATTAAGGAGAGATTTAAAAAGTCAAAACCAACTTTATTTTTCTCTTACCATAAGCAAAGCAGAAAGGTACAGGAGAAATATGAAACTCCAAGAGATTTGTTTGTTTTGTATTACACATAGTTAACCCCTTGACTATAGGAACCGGGTGGGTTGTGTACAAAGTCTATGGGGATTTCAGAAACTTGAAGGACCTTTTTGAGTGCTGAATTAATTTGCATGAATTATCCTGACCCAATAAAGAAAATTTACTTAAAAAGGTTGATCCCCCTATTCATGTACAGTATAAAGAATAGAAGCTTGGTAAAATGTGCGAGTGTCTAGATAAAAACGATTTCACACATACGGTATACCAAATCAAAAGATCAGGGCCCTGTTTCATAAAGCTTTTTTGTAATTGCTGTAAATGTCCAATTATTGTAACTACCATGGCAACAGCTGCAATGCTCCATGCTGATTGGCTGTTGACCTACTGTAGTTACAATAATTGGATATTTACAATTGAAAAAGTGTTATGAAACAGGCCCAGTTACTATATGCGCTACGACCAGACCTCATGTTAATAATTCAACAAAACTAACAAACAAAAATCAGGACGGACGCACTTTCTCTGCTCATTTTCATTTTGAAAATTAGGACACATTACACAAGTGGAATGAAGTTCATACAACGTTTATATTTTATTTTATTTCATTTGATTATGCATGATAATGGTTAAAGCATACAAAAAAGTGCCCCTATTTCATCCAGATTTGATCTGTAATTATCTCTAATTACAAACATGATTCAATGCTTGCTGTTCATTTGACCCATCCAGGATGAGAGCTATTTCAAGGCAAAATTGATCATTATTTCCCTAATCAAATTGGCAACTCCTAATATTTTGCTACCTTTCCAGGCAAAATCGATCATTATTTCCCAAATCAAATTGGCAACTCCTAATATTTTGCTACCTTTCAAGGCAAAATTGATCATTATTTCCCAAATCAAATTGGCAACTCCTAATATTTTGCTACCTTTCAAGGCAAAATTGATCATTATTTCCCAAATCAAATTGGCAACTCCTAATATTTTGCTACCTTTCAAGGCAAAATTGATCATTATTTCCCGAATCAAATTGGCAACTCCTTATGTTTTGCTACCTTTTAATGACATCAAAATAGGTGGAACATTATTTAATTCATTCAAATTTTAAGACAAAAATAAACTGGTTTGCCATGAAGTTGCAAATTTGAACAACAAAATCTTATTTGAAAATGTGTTTTCCTAAATTATAGCGATCTATACAAATCAACAAAATATATGTAGGGCTCAAATAAAAGAGATTTATGCTTTTTCTCCTTGTACATTTAATAAAACTTAAATATTCTTGCTCAAATGTCGGACTACCAAACCACAAATATGTGGGCAATCGTCCTTGATGGGTTAACATGCTTAGAGATGCTACATGTACGCCAGATGCTTTTCAGAACTCAGAAAAGCAGATAGAGAAGAAAGCATAGAAAAAAGATAACATTTCTGTTTACTGCACGTCTTATCATTATATACAAATAAACAATGTATCAACCATTTAGCAGCAAAATGCACATATATTATCATCGGCAAAATTGACTGAAATAAAACCATTGTCAAAGAAATACATTCAATGTACATCATACAAAAAGAACATTTACATCATTTCTTTTGAAATAAATTGTATGAGAGAGATATATTATTTCTTTGGTAGGAAGGGCCGATATATTATGGTAAATTTCTTGCATTAAATTTATACTCTGGGGCCTGTTACTAAATGAATCATGATTAAACGCAACTAAAACATTAAACTTAAATGCAAATCCATCACATAAAAGATGCGTCTTTTTTCATTTTAACCACTGCAATGTTGTATTGGCCCCTAAAAGAAACATATTATTAGTACATGACTGTATATAGCTGATGCTATGTTTGCTGAATTCTAATGAGAATATTTCTATAGGAGGGGTCACTGGTCAAATAAATAAGTTTCTTTATTATGCCATCACAAGTACATCAAGTCAAATGTGAGCCAATAGAAACAAACATCGGGAAATGTTATCGATAAAAACAAGAAATGAAAGAATATATTTTCAGTTAATCAGCATGATTGTCTAGAGAACTTTTATTTGTAATTGTAATCATTTAAACTGCACCTAAGTTTATAATGTCAAATATAAACCATGTTTTGAATTAAATCTCACACATAATAGTAGAAGCAGTGTTAAAATAGAAAGAGTAAAACAATAACGTTAATGTACTCAAATATAGATTTAAACAAAAAAATGACCAGAACTGTAATTATTTTCATGTATAAGTTGGTGATGCCCAATTTTGCCCCCCCCCCCCCCCCAAATGATGCGAAGAACTTACACAAAATTCATTTATCACTGCCCGATTATTTACGTTAAAACCAAAGACAAGTTTCACAAATATGAATAGAACTGTAAATGACTACTTTTGGCACAAAGAAGTGATGTGCATTGCATACGAAAAGAACTCCATTATACACAAATTACTAACTTTATCTTGTCAAAACAGATAAAACGCAGAACCTACGCAAGTTTGGATAATGTACATTTAGCACTGTCGGAGTAAGCAACAATTTTTGAGAATAACACCAAAACATCAAGGAAAGCTGGTTATGCACATCAATTTACCCCAGAAAGAAGAAATCAGAAATGTGATAGGTCCAATATATAGTGTATTAAGCAGCTATCGGGAAAGGCACGCCCCAATTTGCACAATTTATCTATTTCTTTTGTTTTTTACAGCAAGAGAAAAAAGGACAAACCAAGAGGTAGCATTGCACATATCAAGAGGCAAAGACTGATTAATAATAGTTGAAAAAATAGCTATACAGAAACTGCAGCAATGTTTTTGTTGTTAAAAAAGTTGAGAGTAGAAATTACAGATAAGTTTGTTTTTAAACACTGTACAAGCTTATACCTTACAAATTTGACTGGTTTACTAGAATTAAATAACTTTAATTCATACAGGTGTCTGTTTAAACAATCGTGTGTACAAACAAATTACAATTTCCATGAAAATGAAATAAAATACACGATGAAAATCTCACAAAAAGAAAAGCAAAAAAAAAAAAAGCAAAAAAGAAAATTTAAGACACCCAAAGAACACAATTTCAGATCGCAAATAACAGTATGCGATAACTTTAGGCATAAAACAAAGGCAAGGAAATGATAAGAGATAAAGAGGTGGATTTGGGCAACAAAACCTTGAGTAATTTGTTATGTTTTTAGTTTTTTGAACAGTCAAAATGGAATGAAAATGAAATGATAGCATGGGTATAACCTGTCAGCTCAGCTAACACACAACATTATATTAAACCACTGGGGATAGTCTCAAGTTGTGTAAACAATGATGTTTAAAATGGACTCGGAAAATAGCTCATATGCTAGGATGAGAACAATATGTAAGCTCAGCTCACAAACAAAAATGTATTAAATCACTAGGTTTTGTGTGTTGGAAGCGATTTGGGGGTGGGGAGGGTGTGATGGTGGTAGAAATAAGGGAAATCAATTGGAATGTTTTTTCTTTTATCAACACTTTAATATGAAATGGAAATGGAATTATTCTACTGGTACGGAATAGAGTTATGTGTAACTACAATTTGTGAAAGCTTTTAATTCGGTCCAAATTTAATATATGGAAAAAAATAATTTGTTGCTGTTCTTATTAATAGGGAAAATTAACATTGAGAACTTTCTATGGATAGTAGCTCTAGCCTTTATGTGAATGATCTTCTCAATGCCCATGAGCCGATTGGAAGCAATGCTCCCCAGGGAGTGGAGATGGTGCACACAAAAAGTGCAGGCTTGCATTGTATCCTATGACTGGGGTAATAATAGTGTAAATCACTTTAAAGAGATGACATTGTATCACATTAGGCACAATATAAATCAAAACTGTTACTATTATTGATGAATAAACATGTATATGCATGAAGATTCCATCTGTACTGGTGTTTCATATTCATATGATTAACAATTTAGGTCAGAAACATTTGTATATAAATATCCGCCACACTGCCAGTTTTTAACAAAATTGTTGAGACACTACCTTGTAAACAAAAAATTTGAGTAATTCTTTTGAAGATTCCTGAAACAATTAAAAAAAACTTACATATGTTTAGGTTACTCAATGAACTCATCTCTCATTGATACATGTAAAGTACTTAACAAGACATCAACACAACTGACTTAATAAAGTGTTAACTGACAATATCGGACATTAACTAATTTGTCATAACCACTTACTTTTTACAGAGGAAAGATTTTTTTTCAGGTCAAAAAATACCTTTAAAATTACTTAGACCAAGAAGGCAATTCATATCAGCACCATAATGTATTTATATAAGTTTCCTAATAACAAAACATTCCATACTGATTTTACTATTTTGTTCAAATTCTTTGACAAATTAATTACATTCTAAATGATACTGAAATATGCTAAATTTTACATGAAAGTTCATATGTGTTGGTGATTCATAACAATCATAATTTAGAATTGTGATCAAAATTTTAAAATCACGATACTTATAATTGACATATATTGTGGATCATTTAAATAGTAGTATAAAAAACATCTCACTTAACAAATATATATTATCCAGATTCTTTTGAGGATTATTCAGTTTAAAAAGTAAATTTTAATACCAAATATATCATGATTGAATGCATATGTATTTGCCACATATCCCTTCTTCGAAAATAGAAAAATAGTTAGAAGTAGATATATGGTTAGGCCATTATATTTGTTTCTAATAATGAGTAATAAGAATTTGTATGTAAATAGACATCTTTATTGTAATCTTACAATGTAAAATATATCTACAAATACCAATGAAAATGTATATATAAACATATTTAATATCTACATGTACATTTAACTATTTACACTGTATGTATAAATGTGCAGATTATAATTCCATATTTTTAACATCCATTTTGATACTACAATATGCTTTATTTACACTTCAGTCAATTTCATCAAGATCTTACAATGTATTACATGTATATGCTGTGGCAATTTTTTTGTTGTTTACAAAAATTATGAATTGTATATTCGCAGTTGCTGAGTAAATATATGTTTGCTTCATCTCACAAGAAAGTACATAAGGAATGTAATATTTCCATTAAAAATAGAGGAAATCCAACCTATGAAGTATGAAGTATGCTTTTTATCTACATTTATGTATTAGCAATATGCACGCTTTGAGAAGTTTGTATGCATTTGTATTTAAAAATGAAATACTAATGTAAAATTGCTTGCATTACTTCCACATATGTTTGAACTTACATGTATCTCTTGCATTTAACATAACAACACTTTGTAGATTATATCAACTCTGCTATAAAGAAAAGGTCAGCCTTGGTCATAATTTAGTCTTTGGGTCATAAACTTATCTCTTAGATAGACTAAATCAATTATGTAAAGTGACATGATTTTAGAAGGCTTAATTTAATCATACGGTTGTGAATGTGGATGTGAATGTACATTGTATGCATTGGGTTACCAGGGGCTGGTGAAAAAATGGATGCCTAAAAAGATTTTCGATACAAAATCCAACTGTACACACACAAAGCAACCTTTGGCAAATAGTTACAGATGTTACAAAAATTGAAAGAGAAAATTGCAAATCCACAGTCGTCCCTAGCTGTGATTTTGTTTCTTCTCAGAAATAACATATGAGCAACAGAGCAGATATAATTTTACCTACATTGTATGTTCAAGCTTGACAATTGTATACAGCGCCTAGTTCATGAGCAACAGTATATTTTTCTGAGTTATCCAACATGTTTTCTGTGTATTACACATGAATTACATGCACAATGTATATTTACATCAACTACCGAAGTAGATCTCAACATCTTGCCAATTGTACAAATATATTTCCACACTAAGTAAAAAAGAAAGATCTTACATATCTGTGTACATGTGCCCAAATGTACATATTTTTTTCAGGTGAAAGTTTGAAAAATAGTGCCAGTTGTATAAATGTAACATTTCCATATATAGGTACAAGTACGAACATACATACATGTACATTTCTTGAAAGTTTCCAAAAAATAGTGACAGTTGTGCAAAATGTATGTTTTCTGCACAGAACTGAAACAAATGTGTAATATATATCCACATACCTGTAAATGTACAAATATGTATATCTCATGAAAGCTTCAAAAATAGTGCAAGTTGTACAGTACAATTTCCACAAGTTTAAAAAAGAAGAACATTTGATATGTACATCCATATACACGAACAAATGTATATACAGTGTACATGTATATCTTGAAAGAGTTTGAAAATATATCTTTAAGAATAAGCAGAGTAACCCCTTGTGTAAGGTCATAAAGTTCAGAGGGCATATATGCCTCAACAAGTAAATGAAGTCAGTGAAGCTTGGTCTAGTGGTCATCACTCGGTGACTCCTAAAGAGAGGGTTGCGGGTTCAAATCCCCACAGGCTATTACAAGATGTAACAATGGGTATGCATGATTGTGTATGTAACAAAGTCAGTGAAGCTTGGTCTAGTGGTCCTTACTTGGTGACTCCTAAAGATAGGGTTAGAGATTCAAATTCTCTCAGACAAGTAAAAACCAAAAAAGTAGTTAGTAAGTATCACAATTATTAAGATTTGGTCGAATGGTTCTCGGCATAGTATACATAGTCAGTGGTTTGCAGGTTCAAATCTTCATACAGATGCCTCTAGGCAAACGACAGGAGCCAGTGTGGTCTAGTAATCTTCTCTTGGTGACTCCTAATAAGTAGGCTGTAGATTCAATACTCCTATATAGACAAAGCTGCAGTCGATATAACACATGCTCAGAGATACTTAGTCCTTTCTCATCCGACGTGGAGGCTTTGTGGCACGATCGATCAAAGGGGTGTTTGACTTCCCATTATTGGGTCTTGACCTTTGACACATATCAATGCCAAGGCATTTATCTCTTTACCCCATTGAAGATGATTTGATTTTGCTCTAACATGTATACTCCAAAGACAACAGCTCGAAATTTGTTGGGACCAGGTCTGAACGGGTTAAGCAAAATATGTATTTCAAGTTGCAGCTCCCGACCCATTAGTATAAATGAGTACCTGGGTCTGGTGAAAATGTTCCTGGTGCATCTGTATAACAGATATTCTTATATGTGGGACTACACACAGCTACATGACTTTAGTCCATTAGGTTAATTTTGACGTAAAGAAACTAGGTGCAGCAGCCAACCTTGAAAAAAGTTTGAGGTTTAAGCCAACAGTTAGTCCTATTTTAGCTGAGAAATTATAAGACTTCTGAGTGACTTGATTGAGCTCTTCATAGGAACATACATATATTCTTATATGTGGGACCACACTAAGTTTCTGACCTCAGCTCTTCATAGGAACATAACAGACATTCTTATATGTGGGACTATACACAGCATTCAAAGTGCTCATTCCTTTTAATAGTTCGTCATTGAGTTTGAAAGGCAAGGGGATAGGTTTGCCCTAGTATCCATCATCAAATGAGGTCGGAGGTTAAAGCCGACAAGCTCTTTGTAGGAACATAACAGATATTCTTATACGCGGGACTACACAGTGATTAAAGTGTTCTGTCCTTTAAATTGTCCGTCATTGAGTCTGAAAGGCAAGGGGCTAGGTCTGCTCTATCAGCCACTGTCAAACGAGGCTCGCCGTGCCGGCAGAAAGTCGGTTTCTACTCTGGTTGTTGACGTCCTCATCCGACGATCGGTTCACGTTCGCTTCCTGCCTTCTGTTCGGGTCCCTTCTCATGGCCATGGTATACTGTGAAGCGAAAATCAAACGGGAGATAAAAATTAATGTTATAAATGATTGAAACTGTATTTAATAATGAAGATTAATTATGAATTATAGTTTGTGACTTTTTAATTCAATAACATTTGAGAGGAGATCGAATATGACTTTTTGTGTCCAATTCAAGAACTTGTAAAACAATGGCAAAATGTAGTTATGAATGTATTATAAACTGTAATTATGTTTTTATTACTATAGGCAATTAAGTAAAAGCAAAAGACACATGTAATTTTGATAGCCATACTAGTCTTATAATTAAGACATGTGGATACAAACAAATGAAGGAAAGGTAAATAGTTAATTACTAAACCATCAACAATATCACCACACAGAAACAAATAAAGACAAGGCATACAGGACAGAAAAACGGCACAAATATAGACAAATATAGAAAAATTACTGCACATGACGATGATTTCAATGAACTTTATTCCGGAGTTTTAGAGTTATAAAGCCAATAAAGCAATTTTTGTCATTTTATAGATGAAGCTTCCATCATATAATACAAAATATTATCTTTTAAATGATACCTTATTGATGTTGTATCAAGATATGGTTTTGAAGATATGATTAAAATTATCTGATTTGTAGGTGTTATTTTCGTTTTCAGCAGATTATATCGCAATTATCTTAATTGGTAAATAATGAATTGCTTATAAACCAACAAAGTAATCTAATCCCTCTTACCAAAAGCATATCACTTTCCAATAAATTCCAATTTAATTTATTCAAGCATTTATCCGAAATGGTACAAACATGTTTTCATGTTCATACATCTACATTAATGTACTGCTCTGATCTGTTCTGGCTTTCTGCTTAATTCTTGCGTAAAACTCTGAAGAATGCATAACTACAAAAATAGCATTACTACTGTCTCCTTTTGATTTACTCATATTTTTAGGCTCTGTTGTTCCTAAAATCTATTGAAAGCATCAAAGATAACGTTTATTTGTTTCTATTATTTTCTATTAACCCGTTGAGGACTGGTCCCGAAAATATTCGGGCTTGAGTCTATGGAGAATGCGTGTTATACCAAAATCAATTCGTCCTCAACGGTTAAGGATTTTGAGTATATTCACTTTGAATACAAAGCTTCAAAAAATCAAGTTACTTTAAAAGTTCTCCATCTTATATACCATACCTAAAATTATGCAAATGAAATTTATGTATATTATAAGCACAGTTATACAATTGTGAGGGACAGAAGACAACATTTCAAAGCAAGGTATGAAAATGTAAAAAAACACGCTGCACAAATATATGGTAATGGAATCCGCGATCATGCAATTCAATAAAGAATTGGGATTTTGTCAAACACTAATAGATTGACCCAAACAAACTCTTTAATTTGGTCTTTCAATATTTCTTCATCTTCTAGGATGTAGAGCATGTTTTGTGCAACTTTTAAAACCTTGACCAGGGGGGTGTTGCATAAAGAGTTGCGAGCGATCGCAAAGTTGCGATTAATCGCAAGCCAGAAAATATGCACATTTGAGCCAATCAGATGTGCACATTTAGGTGCATTTTCTGACTTGCGATTAATCTCAACTTTGCATTGATTGCAACTATTTATGCAACACCCCCCAGTACTCAAGTATTTTTAAAAATAAATAACCTTCACTACACACAATCAAATTAAATGAAGCAGCATTTGAATACATGAACTAAATATTGGTGAGAGATGAATACAACGGTGTCAGTAATAAAGCGAATGTAAAGTGAACTATAGAACATTTACAGCGTTATGCACCAAAGAAAAAAAAACTACAGCAGATAAACCAACAACAAACAGTTAAACATTTAAAGCTAAAACAGTATCGTCGGGTGAGAGTGAGAAGGGCGCTAAGTCGATTTTCGGCTAAATTGAGTTCTGCGTACCATAAGATTTGGTCAGAGCCTTCTATAAGTGATGCCAAATTTTCAGCAAATAATTATTTCTAATTTTAAAAATATTCACTTAAAGTAAAAAGAGATGTGAATTGGGATTATACAAGGCTCCCTAACTTTAAACATAACTATCTCCAAAGTTTGCCAGTTGACTTGTGGTTGTCTCTCACAGTAGACATATTTAAAAGAAACTTGGAGGCATATTGATTTTTTATTATAGTTTTATTATTACATTGGAGAGGTTTTAAAGCGCTTAGAACCATTTGTAACTGGAAATGCGCTATATAAGAATGATTGCTTATTATTATTATCATTACAAAAAGTGACTTAGCTAGCGCCATGGGCATACTGAAGGGGGTGTTTAGGTATTCAAACACATCCCATCTACGCCACAGAATGAAGCTAAACCACCCCCTTGAAAAAATCCCGAGTACGACTATGGCTCGCACCCTTCTCTTTCACAACCAACGATATATTAAGACAAAACAACACAAACAAATAAACAACAAACAAACAAACAGACAAACAAACAAACAAATAATCAAGCAGACGAGAGACTCACTGAGGGAGGGGGTGAATCATAGGAGACCCTTTGCAAAGCGGGGTCTTCCAAAAAACTGTCGCGCTGGTGGGAGACGTAGGACGTTCGGCCCCCCTGGGGCTGGGGGCGCCCAGGGTTACTCAGCATATCATAGGGACTGTGGGGGAGAAGACAAAATAAGAGCGAGAGAAAGATGGAGAGGGAGAGATGGATAAAGAGAATGAAAAGAAAGATAGAGAGGGTATGAAAGAAAGACAAGATAGGAAGAAAGAAAGAGAGAAAGAGAGAGAGAGAAAAAAGTCAGAATGGAAAAGATAAGAAAATATACAGATAAGAGGAAGGGAATAAAAGTAGAAGAGAAACAGAGAAAGCAAAGATAAGAAATATAAGAGAAAGAGAGAATAAAGAAGTACAAAGATAGAGAGATAAAAAGGAGAGAATAAGATAACTGTTTAATCATAGCCCGTTATAAAATGGTATCAAGTAACCATATTTTCAAGTAGACCATTTTAATTTGTGAACTATATTAAATTGTGACCATGCCAGTACGTATGTACTTGATATGTTTAGGAATTTAAGGCACATGAGTTTCCTTGATTGTTTAAAATCATAGTCCATGTATGATGTTTCTTAAATCACTGGAAACATGACAATTTGAGAGAAAATTCATGCCTGAAACAATACCTTGTGCTACTAAAACAAGGATTATTTAATTAATTATCTAATTAACTAACTTTCTGGTATTTGTTTTCTTCAAGATGCGCATAGACATTAATTAATGTTAGTATTCTTTCTATTTCATGAAGCATTTTGTAAAAAAAGAGAGAACAAATTCTGCATACCAATACCATGCTATGGTGGGGAATGAATTCAAATTATTTATCAAATACTCAAATCAATAAAAATCCATTTGTATTACAACCAAGATTTTTGAAGAATTATACTAAGTATAATTGGTACAAAGATAAATGTAGTTGTACATTTTTATTTTAAGAAAAATATAACTGCTGAAAAGTGCTTATCTACTAACTTATCTTTCGAGTAATACAATGAGAATCAACTATGAGCATAAGCCTTCTATCCTAGTAGAATCTTGCAAGGGACTAATGTAAATATATAGCATTTATTCTACTAATCACCCACCAATTTTCTATTGAGGTTTAAGTTTAAGAACTTGCAGGGATGTGGGGGGGGGGGGGGGGGGGGGGGGGGCTGGGGGCAACGGAGGGCAAACTACACCCATAGAAGTTCAAATTGTCTCTTTTAGAATCTTTCCCTCGGGAACCTTTTGTTTTTCTCGTCATCATGGCAGAATCCTAGAACACTCATGCTGAACAAGATACAGAGAATGATGATTCAAGCATGCAATATATATCAAAGTTGCAGTGAAATCAAAATGATGAAAAACAATTTGAAATATGCATGCTAAAAAGAATAATAAATATACAAACAAAAGTGGATGAAAATATCAAAGTAAATATGGAACTAAGAGAAGAGGTCAACTAACAATACAGGCTCACGGCTGAACTGGAGATCAAACGGATTATCAATGGAAAATGTAAGTAAATCAGCTGCAAATCTTCTAAAGGTTGGTAAATCAGACGGTGCCATTTTGCGAACCCCTTGCGCATGATGCGTTATTCAAACTGGCTTAGTGTTATGCAATGCGCACCAACTAGCCTTGTTTAAAATGGCGAACCGCAGTGGAGCATCCCCATGTTTGACAATCTGTGATAGTGAATTAGCCACACTGAAGATGAGGATTTCATTTTGGTATAGGACACATCCTCCATAGACCCAAGTCAAATACAGGAGAACCTCTTTATAAAGAGCTCTGTTAAAATGAGGTTCCTGATATAGAGCATAATTTCACAGATCCAGGTCGTATGTATTCTATTGTTTTTAAGCCCAGATACAGCCCAGTAATTTCAATGGGCCAAAGGTGCTCGTTATAAAGAAGTTTCACTCTACCAAAGATTTGCAGCTGACCTTAATGACAAGTTCCATATAATCTTGTTTCACAATATCAAAAAGAAACGTCAAAATGATAACATAATGCTTTGACACAGCAATCCCACAATGCACTGTCTTGTATTGGGATACTTGCGGTTCATATCTGTGATATCTAGGTGGAGATGGCATGGCAACTGGCCGGCTGTGGGGTTGAAAGGTCATGGGGTCAAATGTCACACAGATAGTTACAAATAAATTAATGATTCGATTTTGTTTTCTTCATTTAATGTAAAGGGCATGTTTAAAATTAAATTTGTTGAAAATGTAAAGCTAGGACATACTTTAGATTTGTGTAAAATAAAAGGTTTCTGTGCGTGAAAGGCCATTGGGTCAAAGGTCACACAGATACAGTTACAAATAAATGAACAATTCAACTTGTCTTTTCATAGCCCTGTTGACAAAAAGCTTTTTAGCTGAAAGCGGGCAATTTTATCAATAATCTGTAATAAAATAAAATAAAACATAATAAACAAAGACAGGAACATAAATAAAACATGCTGCTTTTTTCAATAACAGAAAAATTGGTGGGTAAAAGGTCAGTCAGAAATAAAAAGAATTGTGGTGAACACAGACAACAGAGCATAACTTGACCTACTGACCCATAAACAAATGTTGTTTCTTCATTTAAAATGTAATTTAAAGGACATGGATATGTTTTAAAATGAATTTGTTTGAATTATAAAGGACCCGTTTTCTGTGAAAAGAAAAAGAAAAAATGTTGTTCTTCATTAAAAATGTAAAGGACATGGATATGTTTTAAAATTAATTTGTTTGAATCGTAAAGGACCTGTTTTCTGTGGGTGAAAGGTCATGGGTCAAAGGTCACAAAGACACAGAGCTACAAACATCGAAGATGGGATAGATAGCCGAAGATAGCTGTTCTAAAAGTGTTTTATTATTAACATGAATTAATAGATGAATGAATTATCCTCTTGGATATAGGATAGCCAATAGCTGAACAGGAGTTAACACACTGGTGTTTGTTTTATTCATTTACCAGACGACGATTACAAATTACACACAAATATATAACAGGTAAATATAATCTATCAATTACTAAATTTTTATCTGCCAACCCTAGTTTAATTCAGAGCATTTTGAAGCTTAAATAAAAATATCTTGATATTCAATTGTTCATTTTGATCTTAAATACATGATGGAATAAATAGTTGAGGCATGAAACATGCTATCCTGTCTATTTCAAGTGAAACTTTAATTTCATGCATGTTCAAAAAATAATGTCTAAAGTATATAATTTTGTTTTTCCCATTTTCCAATACGGAAGAAACAAGCAATGGTATTTGGTGTTTTAACACAAATTTGTAAATAAATGAAAACATGTAATAACACTGTGAACATGGCTATAATCTATATTACTGTTTACTACTGTGAGTTAGTAGAAAGGTAATGAATATTACATCAGTTTTAATTAAACCATGAATAAACTGAAAAGAAATCTCCCAAATGATACTAAACAAAAAGTAAATAACAAAACCTATTTTCATTGTACATGAATATCTAATTGCTACTAAGCAGTCAAAATGACAATAATTCATATTAAAACTGGTATCAAAGTTTGAAGGCTCCTTCGAAAGGCTGACAACTGATCCTACCCGGAGACACGTGGACTTGTTGATGTGCAAGGAGTGAGGGGAAGGGGAAGGGGTGGGGGTGTACCCATTCCTGAATATTATAGAAAACTGTCTTTATCTCCTTCACACATAACAAGAATCTGGCTTGCATGGGTTGGTGTTCTCCTAATAGATTAAAATTAAAACTTTCAATATCTCATTAACACATAATAGCAGTTTAGGAACTGTTCATGGCTTGCAAGATATTTAGATAATTAGAGTAAGATACCTACCCAAAGCCGTGTGACGAGTGTGGCCTGGTGGGTGAGATAGGTGCCATGGGCGGTGGCGTACCCCTCGATGCTGAGTCGATGGAGTCTTGTCCTCTTCTCCTGAACCTCTCCAGGGTGGCTGTGGATGTGGGAGGAGGGAGGAACGGGTCCTCCTGGTCCACCTCATAGTTCATTTTTCTGAGAAATGGAAGAAAAAAAAGAACAGAGAAAAATGTTTTGATTATTAACTCATCATTTGCCCGCCTGGGCATTCTCTACCGAGATGTGCCTATGGCATGAAATAGTGAATAGATGCTCCATTCAAGTGCATAGAAAATCCATTCTTTATGTCATGCAGTGGGCACGTCTTGGTAGAGAATTCCATCTGTTGAATCGTACTTTGAAAGTACTCTTGGAAGTGATATGGTAATGCTTGAAATTAGCACAGCCCCACTGGCGTGGGGCCCAAAATATAAAAATTAAATCTTGTTTTTACTTGCCTGACAGGGCCACAAGTCAAAACATTTTTTGTTTAAACATTGGATATGGATATGTAAAAATTTCATGTTAAATGAATATCATATCACCAATTAATGAGCACAAATGCAAAGTGATACACGCCAACTCATTGCACTTACTTTATACACAGTTATAATTGTCTTGTGGATAATTAGAAATCTGAACATTTCAATCATAAGTATCTTACAATTATGTCAGACCTGCTAGAGTTCTAAGTAAGTTTTGTTGATTTTGACAATATTACTAGATCCCTTTAAAATACCCTGAGCATTCAAATCAGAACTTAAAATCAGGGTTTTATAAAGGAAGGGGGCAATATTCATTTGGGGGATAACTTCATTAGAGTGGGTATTTGGGCAGGAAATATGACCGTTATGCACTCAGACATGAAAGATTTGACGTCTAGACTCAATTTACATGTATTAATCACCTTCTGAGCTGTGAGAAGGGGTAATAATTAGAGCCAATTAATGGAACATAATTGCATTTTAAGTTTGCTAACATTTATGTTCCTCCACTTCAGTCTTCAAATATGTCTCGTTCTCTTGTTTGTTTTTCTTTCCTCTACTAATACTCATCACCTGTGAGAAGTGGTAAATTAGAGCCCCTTAATAGAATATAATTTCATTTGCAGTTTGTTTATGTTTAAATGGATATATATTCCTACTTTTTGCTTCACACTTCAAAAGTGTTTTGTTTTCTCATTTTCCCCCTTCTTTTTGCTTCTGAGTTCAATTATGGTGTTTTCTTATTGTTTTTTTCGCGCACTTTTGGTGGCCACTACAGGCAGGTTGGCTAATATATATATAGTTGGCTGCTAAGACAGGTTTGACTGTATGTACATCTCTCTATATTCCATCTCTTTATGAACAAAAGTGCTCCCTATTCCATCGTATTTTTGTTCCTTTTTTTTCTGCAGGGCAACACTTTTTCGTGGCCACTACAGGCAGGTTGGCTAATATAATAAATAGGTGGTCGCTATAAAGGCAGGCTTGGATGCATCTGCAGTGTAAATCTGTCTTTATATTTTATCATACTTTGTACAAAAATTGAGCTCCTCTATTATTCCACCATTGGATTTCTTGTCACCCTCATTTATTAAACAAAGAGGAAGTTTTCACTTAGAATAGCGCCCCCGGCTCTATCAAATTTTGATTTCCTCCAATCTATTTCAGGAATGCAGTGGTCCCTCGTAATGTGGGTGATTCATGGATTAAAAAACAAAAACACACAAGAAGAAAATTAAAACGACTTTAGTATAAAGTCCACACCAGATTCCATAGTTTGGTTTTATTAAAAATACAAATAAAAATAGAGCTATCTTTGACTGCGCGCAGTTGAAAGTGATGCAAGGCCATTGCGTGATTTTTATTTCAAGCCCAAATTTACATGCACTGAATTAATTGGTTAAATTCAATTTTGTTGGAAATCTGTTAACTGGTTCTTGAGATATTGGGATTTAAAGCTATTTTTGCATATCCAATGTGCCCTGTGACCGTTGACCACCCGATCCCAAAATAAAACCAGTTCATTTGCTCCTCAAGATACATACAGGTACCAAGTTGATTGTAATCTGTCAACCGGTTCAAGAGATTTTGCAATTACAAGCAATTTTAAAAATATAGAATGTGCTTTGTGACCTTATGACTTCATGACCAAAAATTCTTATCAGATCATTGTCACGCCGATATGTACATCTATACCAAGTTTGAAATTGATCCCTCAACCAATTCTCAAGATATCGCAAGAATGAAAATGGGATGGACGCGGACGAAAATTCCTGATGATCCTAACAGTTCTTGGTTTAAGTGGAACCAATCTCAGAAGAGCCCCAGATTTTGAGGTTTGGTGTGGAACCAGTGTTTAAGGAAGCCCAGGAACAGGTGGCTAATTTGTGTGTAATTCTTACTTCTCCTCACGTGCCTCCACATTCTCTTGTTATTCCCTTCTAATCTACCAGCAATATGTTTTTGACTCAACATCCCATTACGGATGACATCCTACCACAAAAAAGGAAGAATAATGCTCACCCAATTAGCCCAGCCCGCTCAAGACCAGTTTATTTTGGTCTAACATGCGTTCTCCGCAGACCAAATCCCGAGAACATTCAGGACCGGTCTTGAATGGGTTAGGAATGACACCTTACCACACACAAAGATTAAAGTGATCCATTAACTTTTGTCAAATTCAACCATGATCACTTGGAGCTTTCATAATGATATTGTTGTACCTTGTTGTTTGCCTAGTATGGTTAAACAGAAGAATGAAATGGGTTTTGTTTTTTTCAAATATCTCCCTTAATAAATTATGTAGATATTTATGATGAATGAAAAGTGTTCAGAATGCTTTTTGATTGCAGTCAAAATCAATGTGCAAAAGTAATAGAATCTGACATTAATTTTCCCTGTTTTCACTAATATCTAAACAGTGTTCTTTTTTAAAATACAAAAACATCATTCACAAGAATCTTACAATGATATTAGTATATGATTGCAGTGTGTATCCATTGACTGGAATAATAATAACAGTGTAAAGCACTATGATACTCAGGTGAATAGCACTATATAAATGACTGTTAATATTATATGATTAAAGTCTCACATAATACGTTTGGAAAAATCTAATTATAGATTAAAGGATTACTTTACATACTAACACAGCCAATGAAGTATGACATCTAACCGCAGAAAACAAGAACCACATACATGTACATGTACATGTAATATGTATTTAACCTCCAAACAAGAATAAAGTTCAACCACAAATTAATGACACATGGCATGAGGCATCATAATTACCTGCCTGTATCACACATACAATTAAATATTCAGTTTGTTAAGGTTCTATCACCTTTTATATATATATACTTGTTTTTTTTTTAAGTAGTGATATCAAACTTGGTAACATTATACAGGCTAAGTTGTTTCTGTTTTCATTTTCTGTTTGTTGTATCAAGGTACTATTATACAAATGGTGCATGGTTTGGAGTTGAATATACCAGAATACACGATACATTTTTAATTTCTCGAGAGCGATTATATTGCATCGAGGCCGCAAATGTAGAGGTGTCTATTATGGAATATTTAACGACAGGAATCTTATGATTATTTTGAGGAACTGATTTTGTTATCATGTTGATAAACCCAAATTGACCTTGCTCAAATTGTGAGTGTTCTCTCGTCGGCCCTGCATACTTTGTACAAGGGCCAGCGCGTATTAAAAATAATTGCGCGCTCTGCGCATTTTCCCCATTCAAGAACAAGCGCACAAGCGCACATTACACACTCCAAGGCCATCCCCTGCGCAGTTATAGTGCATATGCACTATAACTTTACCATTTACTATACCGGATTAAGCATCAGTAATCAACCAATAGGAATGCTCAATTTCCCTTAATTATGACGTCATCATCTTATATAATATTATATAATTTCACATCATTATCATTACCCCTGTTTACAGATAAATACTGCAATCAATCCCTTCCACAAAATTCACTTTATCCACTCCCAAGAGAGCATTCCTGTCAACTGCCTGTTTTAACATGCCCAGTGCTAAGGAACCATGTTCCAATCCATCCTAGTACCGGTTCATACACCCAAGTTGACAGCAGCAAATATGGATAAATAGTCTTGCTAAAATATAAACACCATGGCCCAAATTGTCATCAGTGTTACAACTTTAGTCCAGGCTAAAAAACCCAGAAATGCGTTCTTACCATGTCGAACCTGTGATATTTAACTAGCCCTGTGTCTTCTTTATCAATGCAAACCCCCTCTACAAAGGCATCCAGACAAAGTGTCTCTTGACTTTGCAGTCACAGTATAACCCGTCACCAGTAAAATTATCATATCGTATATCATCCAGGACATAAATATTACTGGTGACTGGTTATACCATGACTGGAATGTCAAGTGATCCTTTGTCTTTATGCCTCAGCAGAACTAGAGGGATTAATTGGATAACGAACAGAAACTATGAGAATATCTCCAGTGGCACATGACAACCATCAATGGGCTAGTGAGATTCCGCAGGTGTGAAACGGTTTAAACAGTTTCTGGTACTTTCTGTTCTTTTAACCCGGACTCAAGTTGTGCCACCGATGAGAATTCAAGCCAATGGGTATTGAATATCTAGAAGGGAACAGGTTACGTATACTGACCTTCTAGCTATTCTTGATGCTAATGTAGATGACATGCACAGCACCAGTGTGAAGATCAGGCCCAGTGATATGCCGCTCAGTAACAAGAAACCAATGCCCGCTCTGAAACGAAAAAATATATAGTTCATAGTACTAACAGAAATAATTTATATTACCATAGATTACACAAAGAAGTGGTTAAATAGACGACATACACAACACTAGTTTAAATAGGAGAACCAGTGTTATGCCACTAAGTAACAAGAAACTAATGCCCGCTCTAAAAATACAAAGAACATTAAATAGTAAAAAAGAGGATTATATCTTCTTCAATTCTTCAATTCTTGTTTATTTAAACCATAAAACAAATTACATATCAAAATAGCAATTCCATAATTAATCATACAAATGGTTTCGGACCCATAGAAGCAGAAGCTTGTAAATTGGGGCCCTTTTACAAATACATAATAATGTAATATACAAGAAAACACAAATTCAAATAAAGAAACTAATATGGATTTGCAGGTAAATATCTGGAATCACTAGAATAGGTCTAATATAATATGGGAAGATATGGCGGTCTATACCTCTGTTTACATCTCACTGCATATGGTGAGTTGTATGTGTCAATTTCAATTGAACGTAAGTGCTGCAAGTGCATAGTTCAATACATAGGCATTTTAAAATGAGATCCAAATTTGCATTCATATAACAAGAAATACCTCCAGATTTGATTGTTAATTTCTTTTAAAGTATTTCTAGATATTTAATATCTAGCTACTGCAAAAAAATACAAATGATTTGAGAGTCTTCCAATTCCTAAATGGTCTTTTAAGCACTACAACATTCCTTGGGGAAATCCCCAACATAATCTGTTAATGTAACAAATAATCACCTGTTATCTATGTTGCAATACTGCATCAGAATTCCCCAGTCTCTTAACAATAGACTGAAAGAGTTCACTTTCCTTTTGTTAACATAACATTATACAATTTTAATCAAATAAACATCAAAAAAGAATTTTCTGCAAAAAGAACTGTTTTCATGCATCCGAGCTTGAAAAGTAGCCCCCCCCCCCCCCAAAAAAAAAAGGAAAACAAAATTGTTACCCTGCAAGAAACACATTGTTTGTCAATGTTAATAACGAAATGATTAAGCCAACTAGCAATAATCTCTTTAAAAAGTACCAAATAATTATTTTGGGTTATACATGTATGTCGTCTTTATCAGGACAAATCAAAATAATCAAAGTTCAACATTTAAAGGGACAAATCAAAGACTTACATGGTGTCATAGCAGACCCCATGTGCAGCGGAGATGTAGTCTTTATGGATGCCCGTGCAGTCAACCAATGCTGTCACCTGTTGTGTGTACTGAATCACCTCCGTTAGAGTTGATTCAATCGCCGTAATGTGGGTCTAGATTAAAGAAAATAATGAAAGTATGACATTTTAATTGAATGATGATTATTTTGTATTACTTAAGTAGATGTATCATGAACAGCCATAATGTAGTCTTTATGGATGCCTGTACAGTCCACTAATGCTGTGACCAATATTACATAGCTTTGTGTCGTAGTACAATTATCTCAACTCCCAGGGGAGCATACTAAACCCAAGCTGATCTTCTATTTTAGGGCGCTACAGGCTTATTTTACACCTAAGTACCCATTTATACTCCTCGGTAGAGAGCAGCAATTCGGATTGAATGCCTTACTGAAGGACATAAACTGCTGGGGCACCAATTGGGTTCAAACTCGGGTCCTGAGATAAAAGAATCAAGCTCTTATCCGACTGTGCCACAACAACTCCACTAGACAGATATCAACTGTCTAAGATACCAGCCCACGAGGGGTGGGGTAGACTAGGAAGGAAGGAAGGAAGGATGTGTTTTGTTCACGAGACATGGTGACTCACCTTAGGCTTTCATTTTCTCTCTTTCATGTTGCAGTATTCCCGTCCTAGCCCTAACAATGTTTACCTTCCATTTCCAATGGGGACTTTGAAAGTTCATTTACAGACTAGTTTGTTCTCAGTATGCTTTGCATCCAATGTTTTTAGTTGAATAAATGCATGCAACAACTAATACCAGTGCTGTAGTCGAGTCCGGACTAGAGACTGCTTTTGATGGTCTCGTGACTCTGACTCGGAGCCGAGTCATGATGTAAAACAAATGGGAACGGGCTATTTTGTTGGGGACTCGGACTCGGGAACTTGTGGACTTGACTACAGCCCTGGTTAATACAGGAACCATTAGGTTCCCATAGGCTATGGGTTAAACAAATTTGCTATGAATCTTGGAATCCCCTCACAGTATTGAGGACAGTTACCTGAGAAGAAGGGGAGTACTGCTGCACAAGGGTGTCCAAGGATGCTATCGCCTTCTGGGCTTCGGACAGGTGGTTGTTGGCTTGAGTTATCGCCTGTCAACAAAATACAAGAATATCACATAACATGAAGTATATATATAATATGAAGTATATATATATATATATTTAATGCAAAATAACATCATATACTCGAACAAAAATATATTTACAAAGCAACATGTAAATTAAATTTCTGCAAGAGTGTTCCAAGGATGTTATCGCCTTTCGGGCTTCTGTCGGGTGGTTTTATGCTTGCGTTATTATCGCCTAGCTATCAAGAAAGTAGAACATTACAAAAAGTTGATATGATAAAAAAAATGATATTTTTAGAAAAAACGTTCAAAATAGGATTTGTTGGTAATACATTGTTTTATACTAATTCTCCCCCCCCCCCCCCCCCATAAAAAAAAATCACTACATGAGCGTCAGAAGATACTGCTTTTTAAATCTTTGCATATTGATTATTTGCTTGATTTGTTGCCCGTCAAGAAAGGAGATAAACAGTTCAAATTTGTAATTTTGGGTGATGACATTGTACACTAAAAAAGAATGTACATGTACATATTTAGCAATCGTGTACTCTAGAAGAAAAAAAGAGATGATATTGCTATTTTGGTCTTTGATAGTTGATTGTTTGCTCGCAGTTTGGCCATGAGAAATACATAAAATAATATTTATAAATCAAAGGTAAATATATATAAATAGAAAAATCATAGCAGTTTTAAACTTAAACAAGACACAAATATACTAAATGGCATCCACTAAAAGATTATATAAATGAAAAAGAGCAAATAAAAAAGATGTTATACATACAAATTAAGAAACATAAAACCTGCATTGTTTGTATTCTCAACAACTCTTCAAAAAGTTTCCTTGTTTATAATTGCAATATTATGGTATCACTTCCTAGTTTTGTCTGAACATTAAATAAAATATTTCAAGGATTTATCAAGTATTCACTTTCTTGTAATTTATTATTATCATTATTAAATGCTATAATCATTCTATTATATCAGCAAACAATGCTTACATTAGAAATAAATCAAATAAAATGTTGCAAGCAGAAGGTCAGAGACATTGGTGTAGCATGATCAGACTAATTAGAGGGGGGGGGGGGGCCTAATGTATTTCTTTATTTTGTGTCCATTTGTTGGAGGGTGGGGGCACCCCCCACTTGTGCATTAATGTGGTGCTATGCCACTGGATAGACAAAGTGAAAATAATAATAGATTCCTTCCATCCCAGTACATCAATTCAACACACTTGATATAGATGGCGGAAATAAAATGTTGCAACATAATAATACACCAAACAAGTTATGCTAAATGTGAATTATTTGAAGCTTACATAAACAACAATCTTTTGTGTCAGATATAACCTCAGATATTTGTGAGTAAAGCTGCTGAAATACATGTATATGTACCATTGTTAACTATAAATTCAAAAATATAAATATAAAAGTATTATTTCAAAGGCATAATGTTGTATTATACAATGTGGCCATACATCAAAATGGTACAAACTGCCACTGATGGCATTCTGCAATGAAATGCTTCATATCTCATGACAGTGACTGCACAGAAATGGTTGCACATTGTTCTACAAACAATTGTGTGAGATGAGGATCAGGAGAGAGATTATAGGCAGGCTGTCAATTATTATCCTATCACTCTTTCTTTTGTGATTTGACGATTTGAGAGGCTAAAAACAGGAGCAGGGGAAGGGCTAGTCATATAAATAGTCATCCATACATTGTATGTCTGACTCAAAGGCCTCATACATTTCCTTAGGGAGAGTGCTGAGAGCTCAAAACTGATATCTCTTACTAACTCTTGATCTAGTCCATTTGATCAACTCCTACCACCGTATTTGCAGGGAAAATTATTGTTTTCAATCTGCTTGCATGTCTGACTCAAAAGGCTCTTACATTTTCTGACGGAGAGAGCTGAAAGCTGAAAACTGACAACTCTTACTAGCTTGATCAAGTCAATTCGATCAACTACTAGCACAGTAATTGCAGTGAAAATTATTTTGTTTGTGCATGAAGTCTCGGAATTGGTAAAATATGGTTTAATTGTGTTTTTTTTTGCATTTTGTCCCCTTCATACTCACATCACTAAATGGGTTTGTGATGCCTTCAGTCCACTGGATGTAGTACAGCAGTATATCATTATTTCTTTGCAGGTTTAATCGCAATTATCTCAAATTGGTAAAATATGGTTTGATCGTTTTAATAGTGCATTTTAGCCCTTCATACTTACATCACTGAATGGGTTTGTGATGGTGTCAGTGCACTGGATGTAGTAAAGCAGAACCTCTGTGGAATGAGAACAAGAACCAGAGAAGAGACATGTTATAAATTAATGGAGATGAAATCACACACAATTTTGTCACTAACATATTAACAAACAATTAAAAACAAATTGTTCAAAATAATCCATTAAAAATCACTATTATATAGCACCTAAAGACCTAATACAGGAATTCTAAGAGCTGTAGCATCATCATTGCTCTTGGTCATCAGATACAGGCATCTTTATCACATTATCTTGTGCACCATCTCAACGCCCTGGGGAGCATAGTAGCTGTATGTATTGCTAAATAAAGAAATGTTTATTGAAGACTGCAGAATTGTTGTTTTTCCTGTAACACTCCTTCACATTTACATGCACTACCATTATTCCTTCCTTCCAATGACTTTCAAACAAACAAAAACAAATGTTTTCATAAAAAAGATACATTGCAGAATAAAGAAATGTTCATTGAATAACTACACAGAAATTCAGATTTATTTTTCTGTCACCCTCCTCCACATTTACACACACTACCATTATTCCTTTCTTTCAATCACTTTCACCTCTACCCCCATTACTCACAAACTGAGAAAATTGTTCGGGTAAAAAAATATAAAAAAATACAAAGAATGATGGTTACTGTATACCCAGGTTCAAATCACAAAAGGGGGGAGGGGTTCAGCGTAATTAAAAGCATAAATGCAGTGTTACAACTTACATGTTTGTTTGTTTTTTCCTCAACACATAAGTGGGCATGGGGGGAACAATTGCCCTTCTTATCCCCCCCCCCCCCAAATGTAGGCTGAACTTGGTACAAACTTTCAGCGCAAACTTTTCACCACCTACTTTTCACAATTTTCCACACATTGAAGTTTTTTCTTATTAATCAGGAAATCCGTCCATTCTATACAAAGTTTTTTCAGCAAACAGGATTTAACCTCAATCAACTCACGATTCTCACCTTCCCCGAATTTCTCCTTTCTATTGAAATCAATTACTTTAAACAGCCATCGACCCGACCCCTTTTAAAATAAAATTCTACTTCACCGGTATTCCTAACATTTCTCATTTTTCGTTGGTAAATTCCTCAGAATATTCAGTATTTCAAATAGTGATAAAATGTTTGTTTTTGTTGTTGCAAATTCCTGCTCCCCAATTATGACAAATATTCTGCTAGGACCGAGAGCCTAGCCCACCAACTATTTGATCACATAGGAAGTTTTTAGCAGACATGCAGTTTTAAACAGTATTTTTCTTCATTTCACCATATTTTGTGTAAATTTCTTCTTGATATTTCAGTACTTTAAGCAGTCAAACTCTCCCCTTCATCTAATCTCTTCTAGGCTTCTAGCCTAGTAGTACAAACAGTCACCAACATTTTTTGGTGTAAATTCCTCCCTCCTTTAAAACCAGGTATTTAAAAGATCACAATACTGTTTTTTTTTTCCTTCTCCCCCCTTTCAATGATTTCTCCTACATAGCTCAATATATTTTCCACAACCATCATCAAAGCTTTCCTCCTTTCTTACCTTCAAAGTATTTTAAAAGACGATAAAACGTTTTTTCTCCTACAAATCTCAATATTATCCACAGCCATCTTCAAAGCATTCCTCCTTTCTAACTTTCAAAGTATTTCAAAATACCACAGAATACTTTTCTCCTACATAGCTCAATATTATCCACAACGGTCATCAAAACATCACGTTTCGTCCCAGTACAAGAGGGAACTGCTCCAATAACACTGCTAAAAGGTTAGCAAAACACCTGGAAGAATGCCAGTTCAACTTCAAGTTTGGGTGTGCCATTTTCAGACAAAATAGGGGATGATTGAATAGAAAGAGAGAGGAGAAAACATTTTAGTAAAAATAGTATAGAAGACTATATATATAAACAGAGGAGAAAACATTGCAGTTGAAATGCCATTTTCAGACAAATCCAGAATGTTTGGGGAAAAAGCAATAAACCCCCCCCCCCCATTAAACATCTGAAACGGAGAGTTGAACAAAAATATGTGCGACAAGGCACATTCTCTAATAGAGGGCACATCGGGAATATTCTAGAAACAACATCTAGTGTGTGCAATGAGGAAGACATTTATTTAAAAAATGATCCTGTAGTACATTTTATTCTCCTCATTTGTATGTATTGTGTATAAAACTAGATCAAAACAACATCCATTTTTAATATACACATGTACACTTACACTGTAGCTTTTCTTGAATGAATGGAAAATGCCATTAATCAAAATTAGATCAAAAGTCAAAACAATATTCCCCTTTTAGCTCACTCCTCTGTTAAGAATTAATACTATATTTTGTTTTTAATTCTGACTTCGATTCACTTGCCAAATGATCTTGATTTATTGGTTTGGATTCTTTCCTGGACACAGGTTTATGCCCCCTGGGTTTAGATCAAGGCCAGTGATTTATCTCCGTAAATGTATGTCAGCTTTGGAAATTACAAAATACTTAAATTAAAGGATACGTTGACAAATTATGAAACCATTATTTTTTCTTCAAAATTAATATATAGTTTAAGAGCAATTGTAGATTATCAATTTCTATTTAAAATCATTATTTTGGTTTTGGTGTTTATCATCTCTTCATATAAATAACTTATATATATCAATCTAAAAAATTGTTTCATGAATATTAATACTACATATATATAAAGGTATGTTTTTAGTCATCCTAAATTTGAGGAAATTACACAACAGGTATCCAACAAAACAAAATAAGATTCCCCAGCCGTTCAAAGCAATCCAGTAATTACATAGTGGCCCAAAATAAACAGATTGTCAAAACTTTGCAATCTTAAAATCAGTTTTAGGAAGGAAATTAGAAGCATGCTCCTCCGTTGTAATTCATGCGCAAAAATGTCTCTTTATAATCTATTTTAAGCAAAGTTTTTCCTGCCTTAATTCATTACAAAAACCCCTTCCAGGGCTTATAATGATTACGATGGGTTAAAAGCCCTTTTTATATAATGTTATAAAGTTGCGGGATCCATGTTTTGAGATTAGGAATAGCAAAAACCAAATCCTAAATTAACAATGTTTGACATTAAATTTGTTATTCTTCTGGCAAAGTCGGGCAAGGAAATCCAAGATTTCTCAAACATTTGATGCCCAAAACCTGAAACTGGTGGCTCCAAATAAAGAAATACATTACGAATCCCGATAAACTTGGTTGCCAATTTGGGCAAGTAAAAATGGGAATTAACCTGTTCCCTTCGATTTTCTGAAATCCTCATAGACTTTGTACATAGCCCACTCGGTTCCCGTAGTTAAGGGGTTAACTCCTAGAGTGCCAAATCAAACTTGTTATTTTGCATCAAGAACGTTAATGTAGCTTCTCTGAGGCTTTCGTTATAATGGAGTTTATGGACGTAGATGTGAAAGACAATATGGCTGTATGCACACCTGTTTGAAAACAACACCACTCTGTGACAGTCCAAATAAGCCAAATGCACACACAACAAACTCCACCCGATCCAACTGGTCAGTATTTGCTGCCTCACAACTCTGATTTAGCCAGTCAGGAGACAGTGGGCCGTATGCATAAAAACAAGCAATTGCTTGTGCTAGCCTTTTGCTTGAATCGGTATGCACACAAACAAGCAATTGCTTGTAAGCAAAAGCTTTTGCTTACAAGCACAAGCAATTGCTTACGGCTCATAAGCAAATGCTTACCAAACAAGCAATTGCTTAAAACCGTATGCATAAAACGAACCTTTTACTTGTCTTGATAAGCAATTGCTTGCGTTTTTTCAAGCACCTCCGTACCAGCTTGAGCTCTTGCTTACTCAGGGCATTCGCGTTTAAGGATCAAATTTTCATACCGTTTCAGAATGATTACAAGCTCCTTATTTCAGAGATTATGTTGTGATTTCATATTTAATCAAATTCCTGTTATTTTAGACTTTTTACGGCAATTTTTGTCCATCGATCTGCACAGAAACCCCCCTGATGCTCTGTGCTGTTTCTTCGCTTTTTGCGTAAGAAAAAAAATACTACCGCCAGGTCGGGCACGAAGCATTGTTGTCCTGCAGTGCGATGTTCGCACAACCGTAACGATCCTTTGTCCAACATGTAAGCAAATGCTTGGCAGTGCAAGCAAAAGGTTTGAGCACAAGCAAAAGCCTGTGCATATGAATTCAAGCAATTGCTTGAACTTGATCTTTTGCTTGACAAGCTCTTGCTTGTGCTTAAAGCAATTGCTTATAAGCAATTGCTTGTCTTTATGCATACGGCCCAGTGTGAAGCCATTCGGAGCAGATTTAACATATTAACCCATTCACTACAAGATTCTGAAATCTCCATAGACTTTGTACACAACCCACCCGGTTCGCGGTTCTAAAAACTCATTGGTTTCAACCATTTAAAATAAAATATTGTGCATGTGGTGTTTTATTGAAATAGTGATTAGATCGAGAGATAATCAACAACTATTTAAAAACCTCTTGTGTACATAAAAAAAAGAAAAAAGAGGAAGCATTTTTTTAATGGCTGGTTCAAAATTATCGAATCGTGGGGCCCCACCATTATTACACATGGTGATGTTTATAGATATTTCAGCCATTTCTGAACCGATTTTGATCAAATAAAGTTTATTCTGTCATTAAAATTATATGCTCTTTCAAATTTGACACTCAGTTTTTCATTATCTCACAATTTATTTTTTGCCGCGCCCTCTATATCAAAACTCAACTACACTTATCCCTTTAAAGCGCAACTTTGAATCTTTGTGAAATACCCCCTGGAGGGGGAGGCTGGGCTGTCTTCCTCCTGTCTTTGATTAGCATTAGTTTCACTTTCACTCAAATTGATCCTCCTCTCATTTCCTTCATTGCAAACAAATACTCATCATCCTCCCAAACGAGCAAGACAGGGACTGTCTGATTTGATTTTTAACTTTTTATTTCAAATCTACTTTTTAGTAATAACTCTTTCTGCAACTTAACTGCATTCCGTGCATGATTTAAAATATTTGAGTTGATACTAATATGTACTGTCCTGGGCTCTGATAGAACTTTTCCAATGATGGTACATGCTACAACAACAACAACAACAACAGCAACAACAGCAGCCTATCAACAAGGAGCATTGTAGCAGATACAACATAACATTTAAAACAATGTGCATTATATAATAAGTCTATTCTCTTTAGCACTTTCAGAGTTAACGCAATCGTCTGGATTATGAACAACATACCGGCCCTTTGTATGTTAATGTGGGGTTTCGTATATTTTATGGCTGTCATTATCGTGAGTTTCAGTTTCGCTTTCGTTCACCAATGCACTTCCTGATTGAACAGAGGACATTCATTATCCTCTACAAATATCTCCTTGAATTCCAATGTCCCAAATTGCACCACATGATACATATAATTCCCACTGAGCTGCCTATATCCCTGGCAAGCTAGGGGTTAAGATAAGAGACGGCTCTCTAGATATCTTGTAACACCCGACTGTCTGTCCCTCCTCCCATCTCAAATCTCTTCCTTCCCCCTACATACCCCTCCACCGCCCCTCTCCAACCCCTCCCTCTCCCTCCCTCTCACACCCTCTTCTCCTTTTATTACTCTACCTCCTCTTTCCACCTCTATATCTCTTCTTCTTTCTGCCACTTTCTTTCACAGCGAAAAAACAGCTCAGTAATATCAAAATTCAGATCATTGTCATCATATTATTGTGAATAGCGCCCTCATATGGTGACCTTAAGAAATTTGTATGATTGCAACTTGTAGAGCTTGACCTGCTTGACACGTGTGCCAAATATGAAAGTGGTCAATCTAATAATAATGGAATTAGAGAGGGGCGACACAACATGTATGTGCCCCCCTCCCCTCCTTGGGCCTGGGAATGCCCCGTACCCACCCCACCCTCCTCCTCCCTCTTCTTTTCTTACTCCCCCCCCCCCACCTCTTCTCCCTGTCATTCTGCCATGGCCACTTTCTTCCACTGTATGTCTCTCTGTATTTCTCTTTATGCTCCTTAACTTGAATGTATATATATATGTATTTCATGTGTTTTTGTTATGTGGAAATAAATTCAATTATCTACATGTAACTTTAACTTAACCAAAGTGGCTTTGTGAAGTATGATAACAAAATGATTAAATGTTGCTTGTAAGTATCGGTTTCCATGGTGGTGTATATAATACGTGTGGTTTACGGGTACACCATGTGAGATGGGTGGATTGGTAAGCCCTGAAAAGGACTATGGTAGTCCTAGAAAGGACTGTTGGGATAGTCCTAACAGTCCTTTCTAGGACTAACAACAGTCCTTTCTAGGACTACCAATTGTCCTTTTTAGGTCTCTCCTAGAAAGAATACCAACAGTCTTTTTCAGGACTATCCCAACAGTCCTTTATAGGACTACCAACAGTCCTTTCTAGGACTATCAACAGTCCTTTCTAGGACTACCAACAGTTCTTTTTAGAACTCTCCTAGAAAGAATACCAACAGTTCTTTTCAGAACTACACAAACAGTCCTTTCTAGGACTACCATAGTCCTTTTCAGGGCTTACCAATCCACCCATCTCACATGGTGTACCCGTAAACCACACGTATAATATAACAAAATGATTACATTGCAATAAGTAAATATAGTTATGTAAACTAGTCACATTAGGGATTGAAGATGCAGAGAATTTTAAAAGAGTAATCTTTCAGTTTGGATATAAAACGTACATGTATGTTCTGTGTACCATTCATCAAAATGATAAATAACCTTTTACATACTAAAAATTCCCATCTTTCTAAGAATATAGTCATTTTGTTCTTATCTTTCTAAACACATTAAACACATTCAACGATTATGAAAATCGACTGTCACTTTTGTACGATTTATTGGCTACCCTTCATCCCCCCATGGGGCTTAGTTAAGTACAGGAGTAAGAATTAATTTGACAAGTGTTAATCTGTCAACTGGTGGAGGAAATATACCCCCAGCACACCAGCAAAATCTTAATCACTTAATTACTTTAGAAACATGTGGTGTATGTGTGTTAAGTCTGTGCATGCGATAGCGTGGTTGTGTGTGTGTGCTTGTAAATGTGCATGTGGGTATGTTTGTGTGTAAGTGTGTGTTTGAAGTGTGCGCAGGTGTGTCAGTTTGTGTTTGAGATTGTGGTTGTGTGCATGCCCGAATGTGTGTGTGTGTGGATTTAGATTTTTTAATAAAATAAATAAAGAAATAAATTCAAACTGACTGTACCTTCTGATAAGATGGACTTTTTGCTCGCCTCTGTAATGATATACTGAGTGGGATCAATACACAGGTCACTCATTCCCTAGGAAGGAAAACAGGCAAGTAAATATAGGATAAATATAAAACAAAACAAAAGCATTGATATGTTACTGAAATGACAAAGTTTTTTCACCTCTGTTATCAATGTCCAGTTCCCGTCAAAACAAAACAACCCAGATATCAACAATAAGATTAATACCTCATTGACAATGATTTCATGAAAACAAAATTGCACATGCCAATTATGAAGAAAAACAACAAAAACAAATCCAGGTGAATGTTGAGTCAGCGGTGATAAGATGGAAAGAGATACCGTTATTTAAAGATAGTTACAGTTTGAGGAAAGTTTTATAAGTCATTGAACTTTTAAATGTATACACCCCCACTCTCAATCAAGTTACTGTGCACATAGAACAGAGTTATAAAACAAAACATGTTTCCCATTTCATGCAAAGTGAAAACACTTTATATATGTGATAGTAACATTACTGTAGTAAAATGTAGTTCCTTTATTGTTTTTTTTATTAAAATATTTTAAAATCCTGTATTAAAGGCAACGAAAAGACAAACCCTAATTAAATAGAAAAATCACTGAACTACTTAATTCAAGATTTTAGATGGAATACACTCTGGATTTGGGACATATTATCGGGCATTAGATAACCAAAGAGTTACTTACCACTCCTAAAAACAGCTCAGCTCCTACCAGACACCAGATGACCAGTAGGCACACGATGCTCAGGATACTGGACCTGGGGGTGGATAGACACACAAAATACGTTGGCAATACTTATCATCATTATCATTGACATCGAAGTAAAGATCTGTTCAATTTCTACAAAGGTTGATCAAGATTAAGGTCACTTCCAAATGAAGTGCGGTATTAACAGAAGGAGGGTAAGGAAACTTTCCCTATGACTCTCAAGATTGATGGTTGATGGGGAGACACATATATGACAAGCTTCCTGGTTCACTATTGTCTTGTGACTTGTCAAACCCTTTCTAGACATAATGAAGGAAGATGAATTAAAATCTTTACACAATTTTCAGTGAAGTGCGGTATTAAAGAAATGAGGGTGAGGAAACTTCCCCTACGACTTTCCCTTTGTTGGGATTGACGGCTGTTTAAGTTTCTTGGTTCAAGATTGTCTTGTGACTTTGTCAAACCCTTTCTAGACGTAATGAAGGAAGATGAATTAAAATCTTTACACAATTTTCAGGGAAGTGCCAAATGAAGTGCAGTATTAAAGGAAGGAGGGTAGGGAAACTTCCCCTACAACTTTCCCCCTGTTAATATCAGGATTGACAGTTGACGGGGATGTACGGCAAGTTTCCTGGTTCAACATTGTCTTGTGACTCTTTAAAAACCTTTCCAGACACAACGAAGGAGAATTATAATCTTGACATCATTTTTTAAGACAAACTTCTTCCCAGAAATGTGTCACCAAAAACTTGTCTTGTGACTTTGTCAAACCCTTTCCAGACACGACGAAGGTGAATTATAATCTTGATGCGATTTTTAAGGAAGTTTCTTCCGCGAATTGTGTCCCCCAAAACTGCTAGTGACCATGACGCTTTGTCGAATTACTTAGTACCAAATCCAAGCTGTCTGATCCTCCTCGGACGCCTCAAAGTATGATAATTTCACACCACCATTGTTAAATCTTCAATTAAAGGTCGCTTGTAATTTAGGTCAACTCCCAACACAAGCATCAGAGGAAGGAGGAACTAGGATTAAGTCATTAATCAAAACATAATCATGACGAGAAACTGTCAGCAGTCAGATGACAAGATTCTCTGAAGGAAGCTTCCATCCAAATCTGTGCCTCATTGTCCAGAAAGAGTTTGAATGACAGTTGAAAAAAGATGGAAGAAAGGTTTTTGTTGGATGAAAAAGTTGCAAGTTGGTCACTTCTACTGAAATGGTCAAATCCCTTTTCAGAGATTTGGAAGGCACATCATTAAGAATTATTTAATAAACCGTCTTTGTGATTTTGTCAAACCCTTTCCAAACCTACATTGAAAAATGAAGAAAACCTTTCCAGACAATTAGGGACTACCATAATAACAACAATCTCTGTAAGCTCCAGTTTCAGACACTAATAACTAATACAAAATTTTGCATCAAGTAGAGGAGGCTCCAATCTACAAGATGGGTATGCTAAACTCGATTTAGCAATAAATTGAATTAACGCCCTTCTCACTCTCACCCAATGATGAGCCTTGTTTAAGACTATGACTGACAGAGGATAGGAGGGTGCAGTATCAGTCAGAAACAGGGACAAAATTAAAATTTACTTTTTGGATGCTACCTTTCAAGCTTGCCTGCATGAAAATAACACTCTAAAATTTCACTTCTAGACTTTGCCATCCTCATGGAGTAAGTAAAGGACGCAATGGGTAAACATAATGCTTGAAATTAGCACAGGCTACTGGCCCAGGGCCACTAAAGAGTAGCTTTGGGCCAACAAATGTCATTGATGCTGAATTCCACTGCCTGAACGAGCAGCAAAAAATAATGCTTTTCTTTGTTTGGGGCCATCAGATTCAGTTTTTGGGCCATTATAATTACAAATATCTTTTTTTACTTGCAAATCTGGGCAAAAAGGTAAAACAAGTTAATTTCTAGCACTGGATTACTGTAACATAGATTACTTACACAACAAGGAGACATCTAGATGACCTTGATGCAGCCAAGAGGACGAATAGACATGTGATGACCTGGAACGTTAGCAGCAAGATGATACCCATCCATCTACATGTACAATCAAAGGAGAAACAAATTAATGACTTTATTAAAACAGGGAATTAAAACCATAAGCGCAAAATCATATCTGTTATGACCGTACGAAGAAACATTTTAAACTTTTGATCCCAGTACAAATCTTGACCTCTGCTGGCGAAGGCTGTAGATGACGGCAGAAAAATTTGTAGGTAAATATTTGTATCATGATCAAACGTTGAAAGTGTTACTTCTTATGAAATACTAAAACAGATGAACTTAGTACATGCTAACCGTTATAACATTTTAACCGACTGCAATCTTGCGCAAGTGTACTCTGATTTTGCATTTATTTACACCTACCTACCTACCTACCTAAAATCTGATTTGAATAACATCACTTGGTGAATAAACATGTAGTGCACAGTAACTTTATATCAAGTTTAAATGGGTCCTATGGTCAGAATAATATGAAAGTACTTTTTCCAACTACTATTTATTCTTAGTTTTCATGATATGAACCGAATGTTCCTTCCCTACATGCCATGGGGCATAACAGGCATTTATAAGAACGTAAGTTGTAGGAAATTTTGCAAAAACAAAATCTGTAATATCATGTCAGAATCGGCATCATTGTGTCCATTACATTAAACTTATTTGTAATGCTGTTCTCTGTTTTCAAGATCTTTTGCTAAATATTGTAGTATACATGTATCAGTTTGTCTGAATGGGCACTATCATGTACGTTATGTGGAATGTGAAACCACTTTGACAGTCCACCTAGTATTTATAGACTCTTGCAAGAAATTATGGTCAATTATAACTATCTTTAAATTGTCGACAAATAGAAGTTTCATATCAAGTCTCTTCGGGCACCATCGTGTGGATTTCTCATGAGCAGGGGCCACATAAACAGAGTTAAATATTAACTACACAGAAACTCCTAGAATCGCCTCCATGATGATAGATAACCTCAAGAAGTAAGTTTATAGTAGAGTGGTGAGTGGATCCCTCTTAGGACCACTATTGATACCGAGAATGAATGTCTCTAGAGTGACCGAGGGGATCCGTCTTCGCCATTCTTCAAAGAAAGAAAGTATGATGTCATGTGGTTTCCCATAAATTTCCTTTTCTATTAAACGAAACCATGCTATTTGTGCGAGGTGGTAATGATTTACAATACTCTAGTACCTGAGAGTTGGATTCAAACAAGTAAATCCAAACACACACAGCTCTGACTCACTCCAATCCAACTGGCTTTCAGTCTGGTCGGCTCAGTGTGCATTGCCTCATGACTCTTAATTCACCTCCCCCTCCCCCATAAAACAAATTTAAAGAAATATCTTAAAATCTTCAACAGTGATCTGAGTAATCTGCTTGACCATTAGTAGTAACAGGGCTCTCAGGTGGCCAAAATGACAGGTCCGATAGACTCCCACCAAAGACTCAAGGGTTGTAGATCCTAATTTGTTGGTGGCCACTACAAGAGTTTCAAGTGGCCAAATTAAATATCTGGTGGCCATTGGCACCCAGGCCACTGCTAATTAGCCCCGAGTAAAGAATAGTCTCAATTGACAAACCTGAAATAGTCATAGTGCCCGATGTCATTGGCCACAGAACTAATGTCCACTTCACTGTCCAGTTTACCGGTGACCTCGCTCAAGTTAGCAGCTGCAGTCTCCGAGACCCGCTGCAGTTCTGCGGTCATCTTCAACATGGTGGCCCGGACGGTCTCATTGATCACGTTGAGAATGAGTTCGTCCTCGAGTTCAGCTATCTGAGACGGAATGGTGGTCCCTAAGTCACCCTCGACTGTATTAATCTATTTATAAAAAGACAAAGAGAAACAAACCACCATGAACAAACTCTGATAAAAGCGGTAATCTTTTACATTCCCGGACAGTCTGAGTGGCTACCTTGCGATGGAGTTCGAGTTCGTCTATCTGAGTCGCCCTCAACTCCATTCATCAAGAACAAAAGAGAAACAAACAAACAAACATAAACAAATGATGATAAAAGCAGTCATCTTTAACAAGGCCTCCAGGATGGTCTGATTGTCCACGTTGTGAGCGTTTTCGACATCGAGTTCATCTATCTGAGACAGGAAAGTGGTCCCCAAGTCACCCTCGACTGCATTAATCTATTGATAAAAAGACAAAGAGAAACAAACCACCATAAACAAACTCTGATAAAAGCAGTCATTCCTGGACAGTCTGAGTGACCGTGTTGTGACGGAGTTCGAGTTCGTCTATCTGAGTCGCCCTCAACTCCATTCATCTAGAACAAAAGAGAAAGAAACAAACAAACATAAACAAACTCTGATAAAAAGGTCTCCAGGACGGTCTGATTGTCCACATAGGGATGTTTTTGACATGGTTTTCATCTATCTGACCCCATGTTCACACACAAAAAATTTCATCCCTTAATCATCTCTATAGAATCATCACTAGCGATACAACGTTTCTTTAGTGATGATTAAATCAAACCTGGTCTACGTTCACATGCACAGAGCATATATCGAACAACAGCTGTTTTCCAGATGGTGCCAAACCCCTGAACATCGTATAAGTGCGCAGTTTGTTACTGCGCAATGTGTTGTCATTTTTTTCTGTCTGCGCTCTCTCTCTGCAGCTGTGCGAGCGAACGTTCGCATTAAGCCACGCCCACTTAGTCATGATTAGCCAGTTACGGTTGTTCACACACGGAATAAGCATGATTCTATAGTCAGCTCTCGTACGAAACGACGATAAAACCAGCGTATCGCTAGTCATCTCTAGCGATACGTCGTTTCGTTAGTAAGCGTTCAGACACACAAATTTTTAATGGGAAGCTGATTCTATAGTCAGCTGCTGATTCTTTAGTCATGATTAAGGGCTGAAAATTGTGTGTGTGAACAAGGGGTGAGACAGCTAGATAGTGGTCCCCAAGTTGTCCCTCAACTGCATTAATCTAAAACCCAAGAGAAACAAGCAAACAAACACAAGATTCTGATACAAATTTGCAAATTAGAAACACAGAAAATAAACACTTATTTTCCCCATAACAGGTCTACATGAAATTTTTAAAAAGATTTTTTTTCCTACATTATTTTGTTTTTTATTGTACACCAAAAGGTTATATCTAACAATACTGATATTTTGTCTGACGAAATGCATATTAATACTGCAGAACAAACTGCCCAATCTTAGCTCCCCCCCCCCCCCCCCATCTAAGTTGACCCAGACTACGCCCATGTTCAATGTGCTGCTCAGCAAAGAGTGAAATAGCAAAAAGCATTTTAGCATTGAGGTTTGAGACGAGGCGAAAGATTCCAATTACCTTATGATCGATACTCGTGACAGTGCCATTGATTGCGTTGGCCGAGTTGACAAAGTGATGCACCCCAATCGCAGCTGCTTCGTTGCCATAGAAACCGAGTCCGAGAAGCCCCCTGCAGAGATACAGGAAGAGAAAGATATGAGAACAGGTCAAGAGATATTATCAAAAGCAGAGAGAATTATATCTATTTATGATAAAAGGGAGAGACAAGATTTCCTATTCATATTATCCTGCCATGGTCACATACTGACATTGCAAATTCTTGAAAATATGTTTTAAAAAAAAATCTACTCTGCTCTGACGCAGCATGCTCATTTCAATGCCGACATTCATGAGATTAATTGCTGATTAGAAATAAGTCTCTCTATAAAGGAAGAGAATAAGAGCAAACACTTAGCAACAATTTATCATTTAAAAGAATATATTTTTTAAACAAATAAAGTAAATAAATGATACAATATTGAAGATATTGAAGCCAATGTCAATGTCATTTTTAATGTTAGCGTAATTAAGTTGAGTTTCTTTATTTTGTTTGTGCTCATTTCAAAACATAGTTTCTTTATTAAAAAGTGAATGGCACGCATCATGATTTACTACTTAAAGACACACATTTCTCAAAATGATGTCTCCCATGATTCATGCATAAAAACAAACAAACAAACAACCAACCAAACAAACAAACCAACACGCACATGAAGAAAAAACAAACCATATCTTGCATACTCATTTCCACGAGCCGATGCTCAAGTTCTCCACCTTTAAATCTTTCTCACACAAAAAAAATTCTCCAATCCCTAACAAAAAGACTATCATAATCATCCTCAACAGACAAATTATTTTGGTCATAAAGTATTATCCTTTGATCCTCTGTCCGACAATACCGCATCTAATAATAGCCCTCTCCATCCGATCTTGAAGACACTGAAGATCTTGAGCTTGAACTATACCCTCGATCTAAGACTACTGGGGATTTAAGGTTTGTCCGATGATCCCGTCTTAATCTTATCTGTGCCATAATAAGGTACTAGATATGGGTGCAAAATGAAGACAGTGAATCTCTTTGGGCTTGAAAGATACCCTTGATCTAAGACTATTGGGGATTTAAGGTTTGTCCAATGAACCCACCTTAATCTTATCTGTGCCATAATAAGGTAGACAGGGGGCAAATGGGACACAAATTGGGGTTATTTTAGGAGGGGTGTTTTAGGGTAAAGTTCCTGAAATAAAGACCCTTCGTCAGAAATAGGAGTGTGGCAAGTTGATCACACCCAAAGAGTAAAAGGTTATAACTAGATGTCATGTACCAGCTTATTTTTAAAAAGGACAATATTTCCATGACTAGTAAGATGTAAAGCATGCTTTGATATGACACCTGGAATGTCCCTTTAATGTTATCTGTATCATAATAAGGTATGATCTACTCTAGACAGGGTAGGGGTGCAACTAGAACATGAAATGTATTTTTAGGAGGTGGTGTCTTAGGGCAGTAGTTCCTGAGATAAAGAAACATAACAGTATGACAAGGTGATCAAACACAAATGTACATAATTCTATCCTGAATCAAGCTTATATTATAGAGGCTTATTCTCACAGAAAGGTATGGGGATAATTTGTACTGTCAAACCTGTGTACAGTGACCACCTATTCGGGAAACAAGAAAAGTGGCCACTGTAGACAGGTTCCATAAAAACAAATTCTCTGCATGGGATCACTTTTGGTGGCCACTTAGACAGGTTTGACTGCATTTATATTACTATTCTCTTTGATTTGTTCAATGCATTTTCTTTTTGTAAATACAGGAACATAACATTTGAGACTCTATTCAAGGAAAACACAATTTACAAATATCCACAAGAAATCATGTTGAAATAATATTGTTATTAGTGTTACAGGAAAGGGGTGGGATGAGTTTATATTTACCACAGACGAGAAAAAACACAGCCACATCATAGCGTATTTCCTAGCAGTTCCTGCCATCAAATTTTTATTTTAATACAGCATAATTTTACCATGAATATTTTCCATATTTCAAACAGTGCTGTGTTCAGATTGCATTAAAAACCACAGTCTAACCACATCAAATTAAATTTCCCAGGGTACAAAATCTATCCCATCTCTGCTGTGCAGATATTTTTTATCACAAGTAGGATAGGTTTGGATTTTTTTAGCGGAGGATAAAAAACCACAGACAGACAGATCAAGTGTATACACCTGGGGGGTGTTTCACAAAGATCCAAAGTTGAACTAAACTCTAAGTTGGACTTGAAAATTATGGTAAGCCATTTGTAGCCTTGGAATAAAATATACTCCGCAAAAAAAGAAACTGGACACTTGTATGAGACCAAATATTTCGTATTCATTAACTATAAAATATATGATATTGTATATCAAATTAAAGATAAAATTACCCTCTTCAATATTCGCATGAAATCCAGATGAAATCATTCATGCATGACTTGTCACGGTCAATTAACCACACCAAGGTCTGTTTTCAAAAATAGCAAAAATGGAACATCCACTCAACCATATAAATGTTGATAAGCGTAATCTAAAACGCTATATTTATGAGATGCCATAATTTTTCATTACAAATGTGACCTTTTCTATCTTCATCTCAATAAAGAGTATAAATGAAGACAAATTGTGAACGTTATAGGTGTTATTTTCATCCAAGAAGTAACAAAATGGGGAATTCCATGGCAAAGCTTTATTAGTCAAAACCACAGTTATTTCAGCATGAAAATGGTATAAATTCTTCTCAAGAATTCTACCGTAGTCCAAAGATCTTCAAAACCTGAAGTCACCCTTGGTCAAACAGTTGGGCAGTCTTTAACATGACATTTCTCGAGGTAAATATGGTTAAAATTACAGGGGACACATGCAATAGACAAACTTATGCCTCTAATACAGACCAGTATGATAATGCTTTCATAACCTGGCCCTGTTTTATTGACAAATTTGTATTTCCAGAGTTTGTTCATAACAATAAAGTTGAATAATGTCATAATTTACTTGCCCCGCTCATCTTGTTTTAATTGAAACGCTTACTATCATTTCAGTCGAATGGTGTGGTCCTCCATTGTTTTGCTATTTTTGAAAACAGACCTTGCTATTGTTAATTGACCATGGCATTTCATGCATGAGCGATTACACCTTTAAATTATACCCTGCATGTAGAGGACTAAATTCCCTTTAATTTGATATATAATCATGTACACTGTATCGTACATCAATATGAAATCTTTCAACTTATACAAGTGTCCAGTTTCTTTTTTTGCGGAGTATATATTCAAAAGCAAAAATGCAAATATTGTAGAATTTTCATAAATTTTATATCAAGACCATGTAATCTCCTTGATAATAGAAAATATTAATGATTTGAATAAACATTGTATGCCTTTTAAAAGAACTTAAATGCAAACAAAATTCAAAGAAACTATGGGCTTTCCATAATTTTAAAGTCCAACTTAGAGTTAAGTTCAACTTAGGATCTTTGTGAAACATCCCCCGGGTCTGATAACCATCCCATCAAAGATATTTCTATCCAGAGTAATGTTTCCTTTATCAAACTGCTAGGGTAAAGATAAGTTCATATTTTGAGCAGAGGTATCAAATAAAAGCTAGACACATCAAATGGAATTTACTAGGGTTTAAATCTTTTCCCATGAAAGATATTTATGTACAGTACAGTATATCAAGAGTAACGATGCTAGGATAATCTATCTTTCCTTTATCCAGTAGAGGTGGGTTTCATATATTTAGGACTTTTAGCAGACAGTAGATAGCCAGAGGCCCCTTAATCATTCCTTCCTGATCTTGATAAGGTTGGGAATAAAAACCATCCCATCTAAAGTATTTTTATCATGATCATGGCTTAGGTTAATTTTTATCAGAAATAGACTCTTCTTTTTCCAGTCGGGTTAGGATGGGCTTTAGCATTTTTAGCGCATGATAAGATTTAGAAACCACAAACACCTCCATGATAGTTTCCAGGGTTCGTTCAAACCATCCCCATCAAATATATTTTTAGCGAGAGTATTATAACTCTTATTCCTAGTTAGTTCTCCTTTATCAAAACATTGTGGTTAGGACAAGATTGTATTTTGAGCAGCAGAATTGAAATTTGAAAAACACAGACACATTAAATCATATTTAATAATATGACAAATTTATATAGTGCTTAATGCAAAACAAGCCTCTAAGCGCTTAAATTTCCCAGGGTTTGCATGAACTCAACGCAATATACTATTTTAATTCACAGTTGTATTCATGTATCCAATTGGTCTGGGTTAAGGTTGCATTTTTATTTATGAGACATTTGAAAAAAGGTGTATCACAGACAAGTCATTTACATAAAAAAAAAAAAATCATCTCATCAAAAAGTATGAAATAAGAGAATACGTTCATATTTAGACTATTGATATTAATGTACATATATGACTATTATCCCCCTCCGTATCCCTTCAAATGCAAACACATAGATCTGCAACTTGTTTAATATAATAACTTGGGAAGGTTGTTGGTTTTCAATGGCAGATAAACAATAAACACCAAGAATAAGAGAAAATACATACAACACAAGACTTCATGTATTTATATTTCATATGTAACAACTATTTTTCCCCATCAGTATCCCTTCAAATCCAACAAACATCTGCAACATATTTCATGTAATAACTTGGGAAGCTACATGTAGGTTGTTGAGTTCTGAAGGTACATGTAGATAAGCAATAAACACCAAGTGCGGTGTATAAGAGAAAATATATCCATATCAAAGACTATTTATATTTCATATATGACTATTTCCCCCCTCTGAATCCCAGCCTTCAAATCCAAAGACATCTGCTACTTGTTTCATTTAATAACTTGGGAAGGTTGTTGAGTTTCAATGGCAGGTTCAAAGTAGGTTTTTATTGGCAGACTGGGACCCCCATAGCCATTTCACATCGCAATCCAACATTTAAGACCACTTCAGGAGCAATTCTTTCCGCATCACTGAAGTATTTGGTTATTTCTCAAAATGGTAACCTGTTGCCCCCTAACAAGTGGTGATCGGGTAATCTATATTCAACATTCTTTTAGGTATTGAGCATGTTTCATCCATTTTCTTAGACTTCACTTAAATGAAATCAGTCACCTTAACAATATGTCATCTATTTCAATGCTAAAAAATGAACTTGTTTGCTTTGTGGGCCAGTCGAGCAATTAAAAACATCAAAAACCATCATTGAAATTGTCCATTTGTAGATGAGAACAGGGTAGAGGTTTCTAGAGGGATCAAGGATGCTCCTGTTTTCTATTATCTCTCTGGGACTCCCTGGGTGAGTCACATCAGTGAGGCTGTTGCACAAACCTTACAATCAATCAAATCAAGTGTTAAGCCTACATAATACTCCATTACGATTGGGCAAGATGAAGTAAAAGCTTTGTAGGATCGAGTACAATGGTTTAGTGCAATGGGACCATAAAGTGATGGGTCAAGTTGACAAAATACCTAATACACATACAAGTAACACCAGCAATGATGAATGCTGTATTCTGATTGGTCAAAAGTCAACTAAAACTTCTTGGGATCATGTCCAAATCTATTTGTGCAAAGGGACCAAGAGGCAACAGGTTATGGTTGCCAAACAACCAAGAAGCCCACACAAATGAGAAAAAAAAAGAAGATACAAACAAAACAAGAGATTATCAGTTTGGGATCTCATTTCCCTTCTTGATCAAAGTTAAGTGTCTTATTTCAACCTTGCGGTCAAGGTTCTAGGTCCATAACTAGAACCAAGGAGTTATAACTCCTTGCTAGAACTCAGTGGTCAAGGTTTTGGGACAATCCTAATGGTCAATATTAGTCAACCTGACAAACATAATTAACTCATCTTTAATTAGGGTTTATAGAGAGGTGGTAATATCTTTCCTCCACCAAGGGATGTAGAATCAGTGTGAATCATCAACACAAGGATCAATACACTGTAGTGTCCAAGAACTACAAATCAATAATACGTCAAAGTTAATGACCATCAATTACCGCCTACAAGTCAGAGGTATTTCACAGAATCAGAGTGTTAAACAGTGTTAGCAATGCTCTCCTCTAGGCTTTTCTTTCAGTTGGCCAAAATGACACATCAGATAGACTCCCACCATAGACTTGTGTTTTAATTTGTGAAGATCCTAACTTGGTGGCAGCCAATACAAGAGTTTCTAGTGGCCAAATGAAAATCTGGTGGCCATTGGGAACCTGGCCACCACTATAAAGGGCAAGCCTTGATAGGTCAATATGTCCAAGGTGAAGGCCTTCATGTGCATGTTAGTTACATGTTGATATATTAAGAGTACCTATAAACACTTGTGAAATTCTGAGTCACTTGTACATGTATATCACTCATATATCGAGATAGAGGCCCAAATGAGTACAGTTTTCACACAAGGTTCGTTCCAAACGAACGGTACCCTGAAAGGCAACAACTGTTGTAAGATTCAACAGAGACAGCATATTTGACTGATGAATGAACAGAAGTGCACTAAAGACTGACATCATCATGACAGAATGAATATACACACTTTGAAGAGTACTACCATCATTAGCAAAAGTTTAAGACCACCTACAAATTTCCAGGCTCATTTTCAAATTTCAGGGGCTAATAATAAGTTATAATGCTGTAAGTGATCATTTATAAACATTTGATAACAATCCAAACAGAAAAATCCCACAAAAAATCTCGAAAATCCAAGTAATAAAAACATAAAATTCGGGGGCGAATTTTTTGTTCGGGGGGCGAATTTGGGAATTTCGGGGGCGAATTCGACCCGCCGCCCCCATGTATTTTTTTGCTGGTAATGGTATTAGCCCAGCAGTTCAAGTGTGATACAAAGGTTATGCGTTAAAAATAAAAGTATGTCTGAAAAATAAATATGTTTAACTTTGTTGTGTTTTTTATTTATTGCATTTTGGAAGGGTGGTCTTAAACTTTTGATAATGATGGTACATACATGTCATACCGGCCCCGGATCTATTTTTCACTTGGGCAATTGGGCAAACTTGTACATATGTACGTACTGGTGCGATTAGGCAAGTGCTTAGTATGAATGGATGTATTAGAATGTAGCAGGGAAAACATTAACATTTACTTTTTCGGAGGGCTACTTTTCAAGTTTGCCAGCATGCATGAAAATAGTCCTGTAAAATGTGTTTTGTATTGAACTCTATGCCTGCATATTTTAATTTATGTGGGCTCTTATGTGATTTTTTTTTTTGGGGGGGGGGGGGGGTGGGGGGACTAAATAACCCTTAGCCCCTGTGTTTGTTGTTCACTAGTATGTAGCATCCTGCTTGTGTCTGTTAAAGAGAATGCTTCAGAGAAATCAAGCTCACAATATTCCCACGATACAACATTCCCACGATGGCATTAATGACACATTATAAACATGAATTAGTAAATTTAACCCAAAATGGGCTGTAATTCCAGGGACCTATAATCTTCAAACTTCAAATTACTCACGATGCACAGGGGACGATGATACAATTGTGAAATGAGGAGCACCAATGGGCAAAAAGGCGTGCACTTCCTTAATGCATTTGACACCCAGCTCCTTTGAGCTTCGTGTCTGGGCTCCTGAGACTTCGCAGCTGACAGGACAAAATCTGATCCAGATTTTAACCCATTGGGGACTGGTCCTGAAAATACTCGGGCTAGTCCCCATAGAGAATACATGTTATAGCAAAGTCAATCAGTCCTGAATGGGTTAAGGGATCTAGTAACTTTGTTGACACATGTGCAAAAAGTGATGAATGGTTGCGCTGATTTGTACATAGTTATAATTTTCCAGTGGATAATAATAACTACACAAACTTAAAATTGTAAATATCTTTTTAACAAAAGGAAAATTTGAAAAAAAAAACCCCCTGTTCTATGCTTGTACTGGTAATATGAATACAAAAAGTTATGAGAGAACCACTAGAGTTCTGAGTAAGTTTTGTGGAATTGGACAATGTTACTAGATCCCTTTAAAGTTAATGATACAGGCGAATATTGTATTTTCTAAATTTCTGAGGTTTCAAAGCTAGAATACCCTTTTGATTTTATTGTCTTTGCAAGTCCTTTTATTGCAATATCTTTTGATAATACTAATAATAAGTTTACAAAAAAATGAATATCTTACTAAAAACAAAACGAAAGTAATGTCACAAGTCCCAGAGCATTTGTCATAAAGAGATTCCACTAACCATGTACAGATAACCTCTGGAAGATCGGTAATCCCCAGAATGAAACTGTGCTAACTAATTATGTCACATCCAATTTCCATAACAGTTTGACTTTAAATCATTGACCCATTATGTTTGTGTGATGGTGGAATAGACAGGATAATTGTTGAAATCATAATTTGATCCCTTTGAGATTCTGAAATCCCCCGTAGACATTGTACATAGCCCATCCGGTTCCCGTATTACAGCGTCTGGCTAATTATGCTCTTTGCAAGTCAAGCCCGGCGCAGACAGAGCGACTCGACCCGATTCGACTGGTTTTCATTCGGATCGGCTCAGTTTTCAGTGCCTTGCGACACACATTTTGCCAGTCGAAAGACAGTCGGATGCTATTTGGGGCCAATTCAACACGATGAAACGGATCTGACCGACCGGGCCCACCTCTAGCCTGATTGAAACCAGTCGGATCGGGTCGAGTCGGCTATGTCTGCGCCGGGCTTTACATGTAGGCAACATAAAACATACATGTACCATAATATGATCTCACTACAGTTGAACCTGTCTTAGTGGTCACCTGTCTATAGCAGCCAACCTGCATATAGTGGCCACCAAAAGTGATCCATTGCAGAAAAAAACACACAATGTTATAGAAAGTTCCTTTAGAGGTTATCAGTTTACAGTGGCTTCTTTTCTTGTTACTGTTATATAGGTGGTCACTATATGCAGGTTTGATGGGGAAAAGGTAGTGTAAGCTAACTGTCATACAAATAACTTCATGAATATTGATAGTTATCGAATCTGAAGTTGATTAACACTAGTACTTTACTGTTTATATTTTGTGAAATGAGTTGTTATGATGAATATAAATGAGTATTTTCTTCAATGTCATGTGTGCGAAATAATGCTGAACCATAGCATAACCTTGTGATGTACGCATGCATGTATTTTACTTTAAATTGTTTGTTGCAAATAACACCTCATATGGGTGACTTTTGTTTGTACTTGATTGTTTACATAGGGCTAACCTCTTTGCTTAAAGCAAATAATAACTACCTGTTATTCATGAATAAATATGACATTCATGTCAACTGACAACCACTGCTGCCTTTGATCACAATACAAATTGAGCAAATATTGATAAATGTAAGCCATTTCAGTAGCATAGTCCATGATATGTTTGGACTTTGAATCATTTTACATTTCTTTTCTCACCCCACCTTCTATGAAAACAAACCAAAAATGTAGAGACAGATAAACAACACATCACAAGCAGGGTCTTAATTTGATTAAAACATTAAAAAAAAACATTGAGTTTTGACAGCTTTTAACACATAACATTGAGAGGAATATTTTAGAAAAAGAAATATTTCAATGCTCATTATTCCTGAATCATCACTGCAGGTACATTCTGTGCCCCCCTTATTTGAAAACAAACAAACAAAACAGACAAATAAACAACAAAGCATAAACAGGGTCTTACTTTGAGTAAAACATGTTAACAAACATTGGTTTTGACAGATAAGCACATAAAACTGAGAGAAATATATTTTAGACAAAAGAAAAGTGTAAATGGCTGAAATTCCTGAATCCTCACTGCAGATGCTGGAGATGAATATGATTATGGTATGTAAAGTTGTAAATGATACCCCAATTACATTACGGGAGCCTGAATGTGCTTACGGCTAAAACTTGTGAAAGATATTACAATACCAACAATAGCTGGGCAGATGAGAAGGAGAAGGGCGCTAAGACACTTGTTGTATTTTGGGGCTAATCATGTTTAAAAGTTAGTTTGGATATATTATGTAAATCAGACACACAGTAGCATCTTGCGAACACCTTGCGTACCGTGCGTTATACATAAAGGCTCAGTGTTTATTGCAGTGCATACAAACTAGCCTAGTTCAAAATGGCGGACTGTGGTGTAGTGATGTAGTATCCCCATTGCATGACGATCTTTTACTTCGGGAGCCTCGTAGTAACCAAATTCAGCTCTCTTTTATTTTGTAATAAGTATTCCCTAAATAAGAAATATTTATTATCTCAAAATTCAAAATATGGCCTCACGAATATGAGGCTCTGACCAACATACATGTAGATGGTAATCATGGTATGCTTGCATAACTCACGTTTAAAACAAAATTGACTTAATGCCCTTCTCCCTCTAACCTGGAGACCTAGGAGACAAAAATAATTTTAATTGTGAAAGGAATGCTTCTCACTTTCCCCCACAAGGAAAATACATTTACATAAACTTCAGTTATATCAAATGTTAGACAATTATATAACTTTACGTTTGAATTCTTTATGATTGAATTCAATTATATAACATTACAATACAAACATAAGATAATACAACATCTCCAGGCAAGTACTGGCAAGCTTGAATGTCATCTCTTATGAAGGGTTCCAGAAGGGAGGAAATACACTTTCTTTTGGGAATTAAAGAATAATGTATTTCTTCTATTCAGAAAATATTAGAAAGGAAAGCTTTCTGCCAAACATTTCCCAGAATTTTTGCCTTAGATGCTCATACAAAAATGATCACAATTATGGATGTAAATGTCAGCTTATTCTAAGTTAAGTTACAGAGTATTACAGAGTATAAATGTGATTAAAGTTTTTAAAAAGTTTATTAGAGGAGTTGTACAGTACTAGCAACAATAGCTTGAAATATCCAGGCACTCGCAAACTTCAATTTCAACTTGTTATACAGCAACAATAGCTTCAAATATCCAGGCACTAGCAAACTGCTATTTCAACTTGTTATGAAACAACAATGTTTAGGAAAGTCAGAACAATTTTGATCACTTGGGAAAACTAATGTTTCCTTGTCTATTTTATATCTAGACAAATTAAATGATTTCCTGCAAAAACAGGACTTGAATTCTTGCCTTAGATGTTGGATAGAAAAATGATGATGATACATGAAATGTAAGCTTACTCCTTGGTAACCTCTGTCAGTTATTTCTTTTATCTGTTTAGATATTCTGGAGTTTTATACAGAAATGGGCTCAAAGATATGACAATACCTACACTAGCCCATTCTCTTTAGGCTCTAAAAAGTTTTGCTTTAAATGTATTATTCTTTAGATCAGTAGGAAGGAAAGTCTTATTCACTTGGGAAATATGTTAGAAAATATCTTCAGGATATAAATGGGTCATTCCATGTCAAATCACCCAATTGGATTTCATCGTACCCCCTTCAAATTTGTTCATATTTGGTATGTATGATATTTCAACCTTTCAAAGCGCAAATATTTAAGTTTTATCCCAATCCACCCAACGGTTTTGGCGCTATGGGCGATTCTTTGGGGGTAGTTTTGTCAAAAATGGGCGTGGGCACCGTTTTTCAAATCGCCATTGTCCGTTAACCGTTGGGTCAATTTATTTTTTAATGGTGTCATTGGACTGGAGATGTTATATGCAATCCATTTATGCCATTTGTTTTCATGCATGAGCGAGTTTGGATACGATAACCTTTGACCTTAGGCTTCAACCTTCCGTTTTACCTCGTGGATCAAATAATTTTGAGAATTTTTTTGGCTTAAATCTTGGCTTGATATAATATCTACAACATATGAAAGAATTGGAGATGTATTATTTCTTGTTTTTTCTACAGCCTTGTTTTAAGTTTGCAAATTTCATGTAAAATTGAATTATTTTAGACCTACACCCATGTCCAAGAATTCTATAGGGGTGTATTGTATGAAAAAGACCTTTTCAAAGTCAGGATTAGAGCCTATTCAGACTCTGGCTCACCACTGTTAAATATACCTGCTAATCCCCATACAATAGCAATCCAGACAAATGACATTCTAATGATACCACATGTTTCCAACCTGACAATGGCCCTGTTGCAGAAAGAGATAAATCAATTGTGAGTCAGATCAAATGTTCTAAATGGACAAATCTGATTGGTTGAAACGCAGAAAATGTCTATATCTGCAACAGGGCCTAGGTGGAGATGTTTTCTTGAATAAAATCTTTCAAGTTCAAATTATTGCAAACTTGTACATCAATTATGAAAGCAAATATCTACAGGTATCCCTTTTCAATTAATTTAATGTTTCTATGCAACAGAAATTCATGCAATAGTAACATGATTTGCAATTGTAAACATTCAACCCTGATTATTTCCAACTAAACCAAACAAAAAAACAATGCTGTTTGATATTCCACTCATTTTGATGTTTAATGGCACTTGTTTTTAAATGCATTAATTGCAATAAAAAAACAGTGCAATTTGAAATTTCACAAACCATAAATAACGCATTAAGCAAATGTGATGATTCACAGAAATGGACAGGCATGCGCAAGTTCTTGTGACTTTTGAAATTGGGTCATTTGTCTTTAATCTAAGCTCTTTCATAGCATGCAGAGATAAGTATCTCTGATTTTCACACATAGTGTACGAAACAACTGTAGAAATATTGTGGTAAGATCAAATCTTAAAGGGACTTAGTAACATTGTCCAAATCCTCAAAATAAAATTGTAATTCTAGCGGTTCCTTTATACCTTGTTGTATTCGTATTAACAATAAAATCATGGGACAGCTTTCGGTTTTTCAAATTTCCCTTTCATTACAAAGATATGTATGATTGAAGTATTTAGATAAGAAAATCTCCGGGCGAGATTTTCATCCCTGTACAAAGTGAATGCAGTGAGTTGGTGAATATCACCCAATATCACTTTGCATTTTCGCTCATTACTTGGCCATACATTGTCCATTTGACCTGAAATTTTCACACAATACCCTGAGGACATATGAGATAACAACAGTATACATTGCATCAACCATTCATCAGTTTTTGCACATCTCAACAAAGTTACTAGATCCCTTTAAACAATCATTGGTTATAAAATTATGAGCAATTGTCTAGAGGGTAGTTACTGTTTGTGTTTGGTATCTAGTTGGAAAGAATCAGGTTTGAATTTGTACAGATTGCAAATCATGTTAATATTGCATGAATTTCTGATGCATAGAAACATTAAATTCATTGAAAAGGGATACCTGTAGATATTTGCTTTCATAATTTATGTACAAGTTTGCAATTTGAACTTGAACTTGAAAGATTTTATTCAAGAAAAGATCTCCACCTAGGCCCTGTTGCAGAGAGACATTTTCTGTATTTCAACCAATCAGATGTGTGCATTTAGAACATTTGATCTGACTCACAATTGATTTATCTCATTCTGCAACAGGGCCATTGTCAGGTTGGAAACATGTGGTATCATTAGAATGTCATTTGTCTGGATTGCTATTGTATGGGGATTAGCAGGTCTATTTAACAGTGGTGAGCCAGAGTGTGAATAGGCTCTAATCCTGACTTTGAAAAGGTCTTTTTCATACAATACACCCCTACAGAATTCTTGGACATGGGTGTAGGTCTAAAATAATTCAATTTTACATGAAATTTGCAAACTTAAAACAAGGCTGTAGAAAAAACAAGAAATAATACATCTCCAATTCTTTCATATGTTGTAGACATTATATCAAGCCAAGATTTAAGCAAAAAAAAATCTCAAGATTATTTGATCCACGAGGTGAAACGGAAGGTCGAAGCCTAAGGTCAAAGGTTATCGTATCCAAACTCGCTCATGCATGAAAACAAATGGCATAAATGGATTGCATATAACATCCCCAGTCCAATGACACCATTAAAAAATAAATTGACCCAACGGTTAACGGACAATGGCGATTTGAAAAACGGTGCCCACGCCCATTTTTGACAAAACTACCCCCGAAGAATCGACCATAGCGCCAAAACCGTTGGGCGGATTGGGCTAAAACTTAAATCTTTGCGCTTTGAAAGGTTGAAATATCATACATACCAAATATTAGCAAATTTGAAGGGGGTACGATGAAAATTTTCACTTTTTTTGGGTGATTTGACATGGAATGACCCAAATATTTCATGCAATTCTAGAGCTACTCATACTTGCTTAAGATGCGAGAGACAGAGAAAAAAATATGATAAATAATATGGCTCACGGCTAGACACTTCTGAAAAAATTACAATACTAATAAGAAATAGATCTACCAAGGCACACGTAAGCAAGCTTTAATGTCAGCTTGTTTTGATCAGATAGAGTGCTAGAATTTCAGAACTCAAGGATTTTCTTTGATTTTAATATTAAAAGAAAAGAAAAAATATTGCAGCTAGCTAATATGAAACTTGGGATTCTCCAATCTGCATTCCCTTGAGAATTGATGGAAATGTCAGCCTTTCAACAGAAATTGTTCTTGCAGAATAAATCCAGCGAAAAAAATACATGGGGGCTCGGGCGAATGTGCCCCCATAATGTAAAAAAGAGCCCCCCAAAATCATAAAAGAGCCCCTAAAAATTGGCACAGTGTTCAATGATTTTGGAGTGTCATATTTATGCAGATAAGCTTGAGAAGTAGCCCTTGAAAAATAAATTTAAATTGTTTCCCAGCAGAATTGCAAATAAAACTTTACATACATGTACATGTTCCTATGATTGAATACAAGTGGACAATTTGTGAATTCTCTGCTTGACATGAAATTGAAATGGAGCCGAAACTATGGCATTTGCAAATAATCAATACAAACAGTATGTTATCAATTAGAATATGAAAAGTCACAAAGATGCAAACAAAATACAAATGTAGAAAAAAAGTATGCAGTTAATTTAATTGAGTATTCAGGTACACTATAATTATGACATCTACATGTAGGCTATGAATGGACATGTTATTACGTTCAACTATGAAATATGAAGACAAAAAAACTCTAAACTAAAGTGCTACCCCCCCCCCCCCCCCCCTGTAAAATTATTAACATGGATAACCATATGGCGCACACCGACCCTAACTGGCATTAACAGATTATGTTTCTATGGAGATTCTGCAGCAAGGTTTTTTTCTAACGATATTGCCATTTTAATGTAAGGTGTGCCAATACACTGCACCAATATTTAGCTAGTTAAAGGGATCTAATAACATTGTCAAAATTGACAAAACTGACTCAACTCTAGCGGTTCTCACATACCATGTTGTATTTGTATTGATTACCCCTTGAAGCATGGAACAATATTCTGTTTTCCAATTATTATTTTTTTCTGTTATAAAGATATTTATGATTGAATTGTTCTGATTTGATAGTTTCACTGGGAGTTTCAACTGTGTACAAAGTTTGCAAATATCACTTTGCATTTTCGCTCATTACTCGGCCGTATAACATTCATTCAACACATCACTCAGTGGACATATCAGATCACATAAATACACATTTGATCATACCTTCAGTTTGTGCACATGTCAACAAAGTTACTAGATCCCTTTAAACCTTCAACGCTCCTATTTTTCCCCAGATGCTCAACAAATAGTTTTTGACTTTCAATATATACATTAGCTTCACTAAACAATTTTTTTTTAAAGCCCCTCGTTTCTATGGCAATTCTCAAGCAAGGTTTCTCCAATATTGACATTTCAATTTGAACACAAGGTGTCCACGTTCTGCACAAATTTCACTGCGCAATAACCTAAAACCTTGTGACATAGCTGTTTTTCTCCATCAAGGGATAATGTTTCAACTTTCTAAAATACGAACTAGAATTGAAAGCCCTGAAGTGATGGTTGACATTTGCAGCTGTGGCGAAATGGGGTAGGCTAATGTTATTTTGAGGAGCATTTGGAATAAAACCTTGCTTTCACACGTTTAGAGCAGACCAAATCTAGAGACAGCTATATAAATAGCGTAGCTGAGGGGAGGCATCAAAGAAATATGCACCCCCCCCCCTACCCCTGGGAGAACATATAATATATATACAAAGAAATAATGACATGCAGGTTTGAATGCACATTACACTTTCTCTTTTTTTTTTTGGGGGGGGGGGCACTCACACTTCCCCCTCATGGGGAACCCTATTGGGTTAAAACCAGGTGTTGCCCCTTCAAGAGAACAAAAACACCAACATCTTGTGTGGATTTACATTTCCTCACCAGCCTGATAGTGATAACTCAATATATATCTGACAGATCAAATGGAACTGAACTTTGAATATCACATGCAAGCCTTAAAGGGGAATTCCATCCCAGAAATGTGATGTTTGCTATAAAATGAAGTGAATATGAAGAATCATGATCGAAAATCTGAGCCAAAACGGTAGAGCAATAAAAAAGTTATGACAGGATGAACTTTGCTCCGATTTTTAGTATCGTTCGCAATTGCTATCGATCGTGACGTCACTTGCGAGCTGCAGCCATTTTGACTTCTACATGGACATTTTACAAAATTTAAATTTTCTTCATAACAAAGCAAATTTATCAGCTTACAAATTCCAAAGAGGTTGGCCCATCGATATTCTTCTATGAATTCGTGAAAACAAGCAGAGACAATTTAATTTTTAGCAACGAAAATGAGAAATAAGTGTATTTTCATGTACTAAAGCCATGGCGAGTTGCTCGTCAATGATGTTGCATATGGCGGCAATTTTGAAACGATCGCTCATTACTACATGATGTACAAATATGTATAACTCCCGTGTTTCTTGTCCGATTTTGATCAAATTTTCACCAATTATGCCTCTTATTCTGCTTATTCAAATAACGAATGGTTTTATCAGGCCCGGAATACCCCTTTAAAAGGTTACAACTTTTCATCTAGGTTATATAATTTCATGTTCTGCAATATGAATTATCAATTTACACAACATATAACCATGGATAGTACATGATATAACACATACACTTGTCTCATTTTGATCATGCCTTCACTATTTGCTAGTTCACCATTTTACTGATTTCAGCTTTATGTCTGCTTAGTGCTTAAATAACAAAAACTGTATAGATCTGCAAAGTGAATTTTATGTATAAATGAAAGTGTGCATAATTACAAACACCATGCACACAGACCGCACCGCAGGATTAACATTTTAATGAAGCTTTTCCAATTTTCAAAATCAATTAACGGGATGACGAGTTGGGAACAATAACAATGGCCTTCTGATGAAGGTCCCTTTAACCCATTGCCTACAAAGACATGTTGCCCTATTCCACATGTTCCCTACTTATAAATTATGCAAACCCCATTGAGTTAATACAGGGCCCACCAGGTTCCCGAAGACAATGGGTTAACCCCTTGCCTATGGGAACCGAGTGGGCTATGTACAAAGTGTATGGGGATTTCACAATCTTGAAGGGAATGGGTTAACAGATACATTATAGACATGTATACATTCGAGGAACATATGGTGAGTCAGGGGAAAATATAACATTTAAGTTATTATGAAGGGCTACTTTTCAGACTTCCCAGCATTGAAATAACACAAATGTCAGAAATCAACTGCTTTTTCTTGTGGCCCGTTCGGGCAAGTATAAGTGATGAAATCGTTGTGGCCAAAAGCTACTTTTTAGTGGCCCTGGGCCAGCATGACACATGGAATTTGTTTTTAGGGGCTCATGTTCACCTTTCGGGAGCTAACTCACAAAAGTGCTGCAGTTATTTTTTAAAATGTCACTGCTGGTGCAAATTTGCCTCCTTGGCACTGTAATGGTTAATTTTCACACACTGGAGTGTAACAGATGAGGGGCGGGCAGCCAAGCGTGACTGACGTTAATAGCTGCAATCAACGGCTGCTTATCTGTTAATTGAGTCATACGGTGCAGTATGGATGGTATCATCAAAATATGACTCATAGTCATAAACCTACTGTACATACATGTATGTTCATTAGATAGCTCTTTGTTAGTAGTGTGCGGAGGTGATAATAATGAGTAACATCAGCGCTGCAAAGTACACTGTTATCTTTTTTTTTAGATTGTTGCCTAATAAAGGTTTATAAACATTTGTAGCGATTGCTTGTCTATGATATTATATCAATTGTAATTCCAATATAATACACCCCCGTAAAGAACCCTACAAACTCAAAGACTAAAACCCCTTTTTAATTGGAGAACGTGTTTTCTACCTCGCTTTTACCCGAGTGAGATTTCGATAAAAACAGTAGGAGGTCAGGTCGTAAAACATGCAGCGAGAGGTTGTGCAGGTTTTTAATCAAAAGTTTTTCTCCGAGTCACCCGGGTAGGTTACTATAGCAACCGCACCTCTCTCATCGTGCGACCGGCTGCTAATCGGCGCGCGCTGGTATACGTTAGCGCGGGAAATTTTGACGGTCAATTCATATCGGGTATACAACAGGCAATCGGATCGGGAGCGCACGGTAGAGTAGAATTCAGGAACAAATAATTCTAGTTAAATCTCGCTGATACACGTGTTGGGATATTGCATGAGCTGAAGATAATTTTATGATCAGCGATGAATAATGCGCACACGTAGATCTATGTACCCTGGAGTGAGCTGTTGTACTTATCAAATTTTAGATTTGTTAAACTTCCAATTGTTATATTCATAGTATTATAACTTGTATTATTTGGGCAAATTTAAGTCTAAAATTAGGAGTATGTGGAATAGTGTTTGTGTGTGAACTTACAGCAGTTTAAATTGGCAACCTTGTTTACAAGAGTACCACATGTTCCCGATCCAAAACGCGATCGCTGCAATGTTTACATTTGTTACGGCCATGACGTCATCTACCCGGGTAACGTTCTGCGCGCTTTTTAATACAATGTTTATCAGCTTAACATCCTGACAACATCCTGACGTTACCTCGCTATTACCCTAGCCCGACTAGGTTGAATCCTACCGCGCTGTTGTCAGGACGTTACCGCGATTGGACCTTTTTAATACAAACGCGGTAGAATGTCTTCCTGACAACGTCCGGACGTTACCGCGACTATTTTCCTCAATTAAAAAGGGGTTTTATACTAAACTCATTTTAAAAACCAAAACCATGCACAGAAAACAACTCACATACATAATTATTACCCCCGCCCCCAACTAAAAATATGTTCACTCTTTTTCTGGTTTGGAGAATGTTTGTGTCATAAAAAACAAGAAGTTATCTTAACTAGCTCAGAGCATGTGAGGAATTTCAGCCATCCTTGTCAACATCACAGGACTTTATGTACTTGAAGTTGGAGTGTCAATTGTCTTATCGTGTCATGTGTCATGGTAGTGAGCGGACTTATCAAGACAGGAACTCAAGGGATGACCTAAGAGATGTTTTTATGAGGATGACCCGATGATCCTAGAGAGCTACATGTAGGAGACAGGATGATGAGTCAAACAAAGTCAACATAGACAAAGAATTCTTTGTGACCCTATGATGGCTTATTTTAGTGCATGGAACCTTTAGCCCTCCCATGATCCCATCATTACTATCTTTCATCATAAAAGTAAAGGCTTCTTTTTGTAGCTTGATACTAACTCTTACCCAGATGGTGAACTCACAATATCATCATGTTAATTCAGTATCATTCATAGGGATACCATAAGATAGGTTAGTCTAAAATAAATACAGTTGTAGGCTTGGCAGTTGTGGCATATCAATTTCAGAGTAAATCATGAGCCAAAATGTCTCCCTGTAAGGTAACCATAAAGTTAATGTCACACAAGCAATGTTGTTAGAACATGCTATTCCCAGCAGATAAATAAACACTGGATTTAAAGTGACATATATATAACTGTTCACAAACAACCTAAAAAGTATACATGTACATACATATCTAAAAGAAAACTGCTTATTTCTATAATGGTATACACTATCACAAATAACAGGGATAGATCGGAGCAATGTTCTTTTTCTTCATGTTCCTCTCACAGGGTAAAAAAAAACAAAAAAAACAACATTCAGACACAATAATGTCAGGCAGGAAGTGGTTTAGACTTCAGACAACATTCTTTTCTTTACAGCAATAACAATAATCTGCCTTATACAAGAGATCATCTTTTATCCAAATAATACAAAAATGAAGTAATTCATATGATTATATGCATACACTAAAAATACAAAGTATACACAAGAACCATCTAGATACTAGACCCAGCATTAGCTTGCAGTAAATGTTTGTGGCATACATGTACATGTAGAGAGGAACTTCCATTTGGACATGTTTCCGCATCCATTATGATTAAATAGAAAACAGAAATGAGGGTTAAATAATATTACCATGGGGATGAATAAAAAGATCAATAATCAAAACATGGCTGTAAGCAGTGCATCAAGGTCAACATGGGTGAAATTATATATCACACTGACAGGCACGCATGTGTGAATGATGTGTGTGTAATTGGAAGGGATAGTTGAGTTTTGGTATATAGAAGCCGCTACACAAAATAATCTTTTTGTGAGATTTATGAAAAACTGAGTGTCAAATAATTTGAAAGAGCATACAATTTCAATGACAGGATAAACTTTATTTGATCAAAATCGGTTCAGAAATTGCTGTAATATGCATAAACATAATCATTTGTAATAATTGTAGGGCCCCACAAAAATCTGATAATTTTGAACAAGCCGTTAAAAAAATGCATCTTCGCGTAAAAAATCCCAATATAAAAAAGTTCCATAATTATCTTTTATTTTCTCTGTAGGAGGCTACATTTGGTGGCCATTAATTTTAAGGCAGATTACTAGCCCGAATGGGCCATTAGGAAAAAAGGACAGTTTCTAGCAATGTTGAATGTCATCATATATATGGGTGTCTGTCCGTGTCAGTGTGTGAGAATGAGGATGGTACGAAAGGCCACATTCATGCGTTGCATGTACAATTATGTATGATATTGATTAACATTTCATAACTATGTCATGCTCGTCTGTGGCTGCCAATGAGCACCTGTCAGTGACTGTCACCAGTGGCATAGCATGGTCAGAATGAATGAGGGGCACACGCATTATTGGTGTGGGGGGGGGGGAGGAGGGCGGCACAACTTGTTATTTTTTCTTAATTTTCAAAAAGATTTTACCAAGGTTTTTTTGTTTGTTTGTTGTTGTTTATGTTTTGTTTTGGTTTTGTTTTTTTTGTTTTTTTGTTTGGGGGGTCAAATTATTGGGGATGCATGCACCCCCCCACCCCCCCCCCCCCCCCGCATGCCCCCACGCCCAGGGGATATGCCACTACCTGACACAAAATTGGTGAATACGTCATGAATACACCCAGACATGGTGTGGGCGGCATGCGGAGAATAAGGGATGACACATAATACCATTGTTCCCTTTTATGTCCATTCTTGTTCCCCTATTGTATGTTGTAATGATTTTTCATCTCAAATATTGATTAATTTTCTTTGTCACTTTACTGTACATTTGTGCGAGAGAAAGATAAAAGGGGAACCCCAAAACAAATTTTTAGTTTGATGTTACTTCCTATATTTGTACCCATACATTTTCACTTTCAGTTTATTGATTCATAACAAATTTTAAAAAATACAAAACAAGGCAGTTGGTATACTGAAATTCGTTTTGTGTGTACAGATGTGACATAGTTAACGTACAAACAAATGTTTATAAAAAGATGTGTATAATTCCAAACATTGTTGGATTATGACTAACATTTACAAAACTGCTTGCTTAGATATTTCCTATATAGAAAATGTTCCCCAAACACTCATTGTAGTCAGTCCCAGTATGAACTATTATCCATCACATATGATTCCTTGTGGAAATGTTGTTATTGTTTTGTATTTGATTTGTTATAATTGATAAATGAATTTTGTTAGTTGATGTTGAACAAATAATTAAAATCAATAAGTTTGAAGAGAAAAGAAGAAAAAAAAAGACTTGCTTAAAGAGGCAGACAGTTCTAAAACTCAACATAAGGAGCACCCAATCAGCCAAACCAACAATTAGATAATTTAGCCGATGACTTCTGAAATTCTGGTCACACGAGGCACATGTAATAATGTACAGTAGACTGTTGTCAACATAACGATAATGATCGAAAAACGGAATAACACAGATAACATCTACATGCGTGTAATTACCCAAGCCACTAATTTGAGTACACAATACATTTACATACTTAACTCCCTCTTTCAGTGGCTTTAAGTCCTCAAGGCCCTGCAATACTTTTGATCATTATCATTTAATGATTGGTAGCTTGCAAATGGCAGCTAGCACATTATCGAACAAACTTGAGGTTTTAATATAAACTGTAATGTCCTGCAGCTGCATGGGATGTTAATGTCAGTTGGTAAATGTCGCAAGTTGTATAAATGTTTGAAAATATAATGCAACTCATTAAAAAGAGCTAATAAAAATGAAATCATAAATGATCATTATCATTTAATGATTGGTAGCTTGCAAATGGCAGTACAGTACATTACATGGAACATAATTGAAGTGTTACATACTGCAGCTGCATATATGTGCTGATAATGTCAGTTGGTAAATGTTGCAATTTGTAGAGATGATTGAAAATGAAATGAAATATATTAAATATAAATACAAATCTGTATTTCAAGGAAAATGCATTGCATTATGCAGTGCAGCACAATGATACATAGAATAACAAGCTTGTTTGATTGTTTAACCCAAATCATTAGAATGCTAGTACCCATTCGTTTTAATGGGAGGCAATTCACACATCACTGGTTTAATTGCACAACTCAGCAATGATAGCAATTGTCTATGTTTACTTTATCTTAATTCTTGACCATATCAATATCATGACATAACCATCACATGTGCTTCTATCAACAACAATTTGTATCTGGTTCCTTAACCCTATTAAGGCCGGGCTATTTGAGGTCTTCAGCAGGCCGGGGGGGGGCCATTATGGCCCCCCCCTAAGATCTCGGCCGCGGAGCGGCCGATCGCCGTAAAAATTTGCACGCGTGATAAGTGAAGTGTATAGAATACAATGGTAATTTTTAAAAATTTTGAAAAATTCATTAATTTGCATATTTATGGTAATTTATGCAAATAAATCATGAAATTCATATTTTTACCCATAAATCATATATTCTTCATAATTAAACTCTGGTTTTCACTACATATATTCTTTAGAGCATTTGGAATGATACTACAACAAAACAAATTGGAAGAGCCTGGTTCTTCCTTTTGTTTTCTATTGTTTTATTAATTTCTTATGTATTTCTTTGTTTTTTTAACTTATGTATGTTATTGTTTTTGTTGTTTATTTTATTTCTAACTATAATTTAACTGTTTTGAACCCCAAAACCAACATATAAAATGTAAACAACACCAAATATCTAATAATACACCTCATTTTATGAAAATTGATATTTCCATATGTTTTGTACACAAATCACGAAATTTAGCGATTTTCGGGCTGACATGCATAGACAAAAGGTCACGTGACTTTGTAACGGAGGGTCCGATTTTCGAAATTTTTGTTTTAAAACGTGCGCAAGACCCGAAAGAAAAAAGTCACCAAGCAGCGGCGCGTCATCTTGCAGCGTTTTGGAGCAATAAAAAAAATTCCGGAGGGGGGGGCCATTATGGCCCCCCCCCGGCCTTAATAGGGTTAACTGTGTAGATAACACATCCTGCGATTGTTTATCTATTAATTAATGTAATTTAATGTAATTCCTACAATTTAGCTTGGTCCTATCTTTACATGGTCATTAAGGTGATATACATGTAGTTGCATTACATGTAGATGTGTATACTTTGCTGCTTGATTGTACACAAATAAATAAAATCTAGTAGCAATTGTTTAAACTTCAAATTGTAATCTAACCCATTATCACAGCACTGCTACTGGTAGTTATATCACCTATATTTACATGTTCACATACCTCAGGCCTACAGTGTACACACATTTTTGCCTAATGTGCTATCTCAGAAAAGGTTAATCATATAACATGAGAGTCAGAAATGAGCCTAGCTTTCGATCCAAGCACTGTCTTCGTCAGGGCAAACATGACCAAAGCTATAACATAGTAAACGTACATTGATCTACTACTGAGACCAAATGCTCGTAACATTTAATGTACAGCTACATTCAACAAATTCCATCTGAATCACTTTCCATTCCTGTCTATTAAGATATATCTTGGCCAAGAAAGTACAACTGTATTTCCTCTGTAGCGTGAGTCATTTCGATCGAAAACACAAACCGTTTTTATTAATTACGACCTCCTTTCATGCGGCCAATCGGCTAAGCACCTTGTGCGGCTGTCACGTTCAAATGCGCACCTCAAAATTAATCCAGTGAACTCGCGCGAGGCTTTTGATTATTTTTCAATTTGCTCTCCTTTTATCTTTCTTGAATGTGCACTACAAATTAATCATGAACTTGTGACGGCTTTGATTACTTTGCCACTTGCTCTCTCCGTTTATCTTCTTTGAATTCATGTGCATTGCAAATTAATCACGAACTTGTGACGGTTCTGATTATTTTACCATTTTCTCTTGCTTTCACCTTCCTTGATTCTTATTGCATACAGCAATTCAGACACTCGTTTAGTTAAATGAGAGTGATAAGTAAAAGTGACAAGCGTTATTAAGGCCGATGATAGCCGCCGACTGGGAAACTCATTTGAGCGCGGGCCACGAGGAATAAAGCATTGCCCAGACGAAGCAATCACGCCCATCCAAATCCAAATTGGCAATCTCAGCATTGTTTGTAGAAATTAGGAGACTTCAGCTCTCTTTTTACAAAGAATTGAGACAGAATTACAGTATAAATATACACAAGTGTTTACCTTCTAAATTCTGAATCTGTCATTCATGTATTTTCGAGAACATAAATGTGATAAAGGAAATAATATTGACTCTTTCACCTCCTCGTTATCCAAGACATTGCAGTTTCTTTCCATTAGCATTTGGCTGTTGTAATTTAAACATCCACCCTATTGGCTATTCATGGGTTTCCATTCTCAAGTAGTACTTCTAGTCTTCTAGACACTAAATATATCGATTTCATTTTTTTAAATGAAGCATTCTTCTAGATTTTGCACTCCCAGTATAATTAATACAGTGACCCACCAGGTTCCCATGGCAAAAAGGTTAAATTAAATTTCTTATTCAAATCACTTTTTTGTAAAATTCTTATGAGATGGGATACATATTTGAAATTGCACACAAGTATTATAACCTGAAAAGGGAACAGACTACTATGAGCACTATTCTCATTTTCATCATCATGATGACCATCGTCTCCCGCCCTGCCCTCATTCATTAGGACAAATTGCGTAAAAAGCGCCGCTTCTAAGTAGAGGTGGCATCTCTTGGGATCCATTCATGATCGCTGGGGGTATTGGGGCGTAATGTGGCAATATTCACTCATTTAAATAACGTACTCTCTCTCTCTGCTCTAATAACTAAAGTTCTCAGCGGAGGTTATAAGACTCACGCTCTGTCGGAGCAATAAGCATCAAACAGCCTATCTCTTTCTTTTCCGATTATGATGGAAATTGGAGATGAACTTTTTGTTCACCTCACCACAATCTGTCATGAAAAAGCAACCAAGTTTAAAATTACAGACTAGAGTTCATGAGAGAGTAAGACAAGAGGAGCTACATAGTTCATGAGAGATCTTCCTCCTTTCAATTTGATGAAAATTGAAGATGACCTTTTTGTAAACCCCATGTTCTGTCATGGGAAAGCAACTGTGAGTATGATTTTCAAAACAAACTACACGTATAAAGGTCACTGATACAAAGAGAATAATTAGTTCATGGTCTAGCTATTAAAAACGTCAGACAAATTCTGTTCTCTTCCGAGTTGAAGATTGAAATTAAAGATGACATTTTTGTAAACACCATGATCTGTCTAGAAAAGGGATCTGAGTTTGATAATTACAAACAAACTAGACTTACTGATACATAGAGGAGGATAATTAATAATGGTCTAGCGTACTCTAGCTGAGCATCAGTTACCCTCATTTCATCCAAGTTTGATGAAAAATAGAAGACAATTTTTGGTTTAGGGAACTTGAGAATCCATCTGGCAAAGCAATCCAGTTTGAAATTACAGACGAGGGTCAAGCAGTTATTGAGAGTATTAAATATTGGATTGATTGCATTGAATGTCAGACAGCACTATTTATATTCCAATTTTTACAAAAATTGAAGATGATGTTTTGGTAAAACTCTTGTGTCTGCTATAATGGAAAGCAATAAATAGCAATAAACGGTGGGTGGAGATGGTAGAATACTCTATAATATACTGTCTAGGGACTGTATCTTATTTGACCTGTGTCCTTATAAACCCATCTAGGACTGGTCTCAAAATACATCAGCTGGGATCTATGGAGAATGCATGTTATACCAAAAGTAAATGTTGTAAAAGGGTTAAATCTAATTTTGCAACCAGACTCCATAATGAAAGTCGTGGGATTGCATCTTATTTGACCTGTGTCCTTTTACACCAGCTGGGATCTATTGAGAATGCATGTCATACCGAAAGTAAATGTTGTAAAAATGGTTACTTAAAACTAAATGTAACCAGACTCCATAATGAAAGTCGTGGGATTTCATCTCATTCTGACCCTGTGTCCTTTCATCTCCAACTTTTGCTATAGCTCCTATTTCAAAATTGGAAACCAGGGAGTAATTATCTCCAAGAGAAATTCCTTGAATATATTTATCAAATGATTGTTACATGGAACTGCCCTTTTCTTTACTGCATCCAAATAGAAGAGTACTGAAATTTCATTCTACAATGTATTTCGTCTCCTTCTACATGCATGCTACTCTACATGATCATTCCTTATCCACTTATTTTTGTCTCAAGTTTTTTTTTTTAAATCAAGAACCAATAAGTTTAGGAAATGTGTATCCACAAGTTAATCTCAAGTTTAAACCTAGGACCTATCTTATCAAACTTTCTTGGGGTGAGCTTGGCCGAGTAGGGATAAAAGGGATCATCACAGATGGAAGAGGCTGAGGAAGAGAGTGAGTTTGTTGACTAAATATTTTCATTTCAGATCAATGTCTATAAAGCTCTATTTATGCTGACAAGGAGAAAGCAAAAACGATTCTCCCAAATCTTCATTGGATAAGGCAAGGGCCCCGTTGCAGAAAGAGATACAATCGATTGTAAGTTACGATTGATCGTAAGTCAGAAAATGTACGCATTTCAACCAATCAGATTTGCACATCTAGAACACGTGATCTGACTTACGATTAATTGCAACTTACCATCAATTGTATCTCTTTCTGCAACGGGGCCCAGGAGTGACAGCAATTAAATAGTTAAATAGTTAAATAATTCTCCCAAACCTTCATCAGATAAAGTGCTTTAAAAGGAGTTACTACTACCTGGCCAAGCATAGTAACTCCTTCAATATACAGAGGTGCAATCAGTGCATGCCTTTCAGGCCAAGCTTAGTTCACTGGAGAAGTTACCATGGTAACGAACCTCACATTCCATCTGTCATTTATGGGTCTGGTTTGGTACACAGTCATGGTCATGCTGGCTGGGCATATTGACCTTTGACCAATTTTACTGGCACTGTTTCACCCAAAACTCTCCAATCTCTGTCAAACAATCTCTTTCAACAGCGTGTTTGAACAGAGTGACATGTATATAAATAGAATGTATAATTTCTCCTGCTCTTCCTTTAGGAATTAAGTAATTAATCACTCTTTTCAGACTTAAACCCAGATTTCTCCCGATTGTACCTGCTTAAAATATATTTGAATGAAAAATGCATGGGCTAGAACACTGGTTTAGCAATCCAGATGTCTTGAGTTTGATTCCCGGCGAAAGGTCATTTTTCATAGAAAATATATTTCTGGTAATAATGTTGGGTCGGTTTGAATTTAAAATATAAATCTGGTATGAAAGGCACATAGAGGCCCCCTGCTGTACCTCTACAAACCTTCCTGGGGTGAAATTAGCCTTTAGTCAAGGCTCTATATGGCTTGGAGATTCCCTATGCGATCGCGAGCTAGCTAGCTGTGAGAGAGCACGGGGTCAGCGAGCGATACGAACTGGCTCCATCGATATCGATGACTGGCTCCCATATAGAGCCTTTATGAACTTACCACGCAGTAATTTATTAATGAGATGAAAACATTAACGAATCAGATCGCTAGATGCGGGTAACCTCTGCCTGACCCGGGGCCTAATACACGAGTATTGCCGTGGCGTGTTCCATCATGTATCAAGGGGTTTATTTAGTATCAGACATTAATATTATGATTACTATTCTAATGATCAAATATGAGATACATCAGAGTAAAACTGAAGCATAAAAATATCCTTTTTTGTATCCATATCAAATCTCACCTCTTTATTTTACAAGAAAGCAACATATTTTGAAATGACGTACCCTATTCATGTAATGGATGCGTCCTTATCGACGGTTTAACATGTACGGCCAGATAGAGCGCTCTGTGTACGGCCTACGCTAGTATGTTGCGGAGACCCTCTAACAACCAGTAACCGTGTATTGTGCAAGTAAGCGTGTTTAGTTTTACTTGGTTTTACTATGAAGCTTGATTGTGTGTCTAAACAAAGACTAACACTCGCAAACGGCTGATCTACCAAACTTGGTAGATGAATATTCGTTATTTAATAGGTTTACATTAGAAATAAACAACAACCAATGTGCAAAGAAAGAAAGACTCTCGCGGTACCCGCTCGATGTGTTCGCTTCGCTCACACTCCGCTCGCTCCGCTCGCGAAATTGTGCATATAGCGTGAGAGTCTTGACGAAAGACTAGGGTGAAATGGGCTTTATCCCACTGCTGCCCCACCGCTACTTGGCAGGTGCCTACATCAACCCAGCAGCACACTTGACAGCAAGTATTCACAACTCACAGGGAGAATATAACCAAGGAGGTATGAGATTTCTTATCCCTCCTTGATTGATATAACATTTTACAACACACATAAAGCCCAGCGCTGAATTTACATTTGCCAAGATACACATAATACTTCTAATATGGCCATCCCATTAAATAACACTCTTTTAAATTAAATTTTGGTCAGTGTGAAAGGCACATAGAGGCACCCTGCTGTACCTCTACACACTTTCCTGGGGTGAAATGGGCTGTACCCCAGCTGCTGCCTGGCAGGTGCCTACATCAACCCAGCAGTTGACTTGACAGAGTGTTTATCACTATTCACACACCAAGAATATTATATGTTACGTACATGTACAATGCATGCATGTGGCAAGGCCAAGTCCTGAATTCATGTTTGCTTAATGTACTTTTATGGGCAGGCATAATATTCACACACCATGCAAGAATATATAAATTTACAACCCATAACATGTCCAACACTGAATTTACATTTAAAGGGTACCACCACCCAAAAATAATATTCTTGTAAAAATGAAAGGTAACGTTTAGTAGTCCTTTCCATAAACAAGTTCAAAAAAATATGTTTTGATAAAAAATATGTATAATTGGAGAACGCATCACCATTCTAAAGCATGCATTCATGGGTCTGCATGTACGAAGACTACCTTTGTCCAGTGCGAACAAATCGTCTGGGATTCTATCGTCTCCAAACGTACGCGTGAATAGAATTGGCGCACTCACAAATGTTTGGCGCGTACGGAACCAAGATCTAATAATGGTTCCATAAGTGGTGGTAACTAATTGCATCGTTTATAAATTACAAAATGTTGGGTATCTATTTGATATCACAAAACGGTACCAAAACATAGATTATGTATTGTTCCTTGCCTGGTGGTCCCCTTTAACGATATTACACATAGTACAATTTTCCCCCTAAAACTATCCCATACCATTTAACATATCACGGTACTCCTTCGAAGCCCAATTTTTGTTGCAAATTTTAAAAATTTTCATAATATATTTGGTATGAAAGGCACACGTACAAATTTCCTGGTGTGAAATGGGCTGTACCCCACTGCTGCTTGGCAGGTGCCTACATCAACTCAGCAGCAGACTTGACAGCAAGTATATTTATAACCATTATTCACACAGCAAGAATATCATACTCACAACACACAGGGGAGAATATATAATATGATATTTTACAATCATAGCAAGCCCAGCGCTGAATGAACATTCCCCAAGAAACACATCTAGTACAATTTTGTTCCTACAACTATCCCATGGACTTTACACAATAACAAATATCAAGCTGAAATGGTAGTTTTGAATGAGGCACAGTAACACTGTACATAAGAAAAACATTGACTTTGGGGGAGAGATTCACATCTACACGTACACAGTAAATAACCGGTGGGGAAATCCACGGTTCTCGTTCAAGTACGTGTGTCATGTTTGATCTTCTGTAGATTTCGAGGTAACTCTCCTTTATTGCTCTGAAATGGAGATAGTAGTTACTCTATATTGTCATCAAACATTGATAAAGGTCATGCGAGCTATCGTCCATTATTAGAAGCAATATTATATTTTGAATAGAGTAGACTAACTTTGTATGTTATGTACAGGCATAACTGATGGACAACTAAATGTTTACCAATAAATGTTTAAAATGCCAGAAAAGGTGTTGCTTGCAATACTATCAACTTGTGATTGTGACATTAAAATATTCATATTTCAAATAAATTATGACTGCTTATGAACATAATGTATGTACTCCATATGTTTGCAATGATAATTTATTCAGGGACAGGTTCTCATTTAAAACAATTTCAAATCGGCAGATGAGACAGAGTGAGAAGGGAGTTATTTTCTGATGTATGATTATTTCAAATTTTGGGGATATTTATAAAAAATATCAGGGAGATAAGTTTGGTCTCTACATGGATTCTAAACACTCAACATGCATGATTATCTCACAAGTATAAAAGAAAATGACATAGCTCCCTTGACTTTTACAACCAACAAATTCTAATCAGATTCAATATACATGTAGGGCCCCAGCTTACGATCCTAGCAGAATCTTCACTGGAGGCAAAATAACCAAACAGATCTAATCATAAATGTGCACATCAATCATTTGTGGAATACTTTCCAATCGAATGCCCATAGTGGCCAGTGACATTGATATCACAGCTCGCACGAACCACGGGGATGGAATTTTTCTGAGGACCATCAGAGTTTGTATCGTTGCTCGTCTGTCCCCTCGAGTAGCGATAATCAAATTTTATTTCTCTGGCATGTCACGCAACGAGTGTAATGTTATTAGCCTTTGTGGGTACTGGTACTCAAGGTACAGAGCTCAGTTGAGGTCTATATGGAGAGTGTGTGCTATTCCATAATCAAATTGTCTTCAAACGGTTACTAATGGACTGCGAGGAATTATATAATATACATACATACAGTCAAACCTGTCTCAGTGGTCATGTATCTATAGCAGCCAACCTGCCTGTAATGGCCACCAACGGTGAACCCCTGCTCCAAAGAACTGTGTTATGGAACCTGTCAACAGAGGTCACCTGTCTACAGTGGCCACTTTTCTTGTTTCATTTTTAGGAGGTCACTATGTATGTATACACAGGTTTGACTGTATATTCAACAATGACTTTATACAAGTAGAGCTCTACATACAATGTGTAATCCATATAATGTGTTTGCATTTATGACAATGGACACACACAACTTCTAATTAGAAAGCGCTCTAATTCCAATCATAAATCCAGCAATACAATTTCCGCCCATGGATATAGAATGGCTACTGACACAAAACCATAGTATAGCCAGAGATATGAAATTTCTCTCTGAATTTGTGTTGTCATCAGTTGTGTAGCATAGTTGGACTGATTGGGGAGGCACACACATTATTGGAGGGGGGGGGGGGGCAGGGGGAGGGGATGCCAGAAACTGGGGGTCCAGGGGGCGGTAGCCCCCTTGCGGGGTTGCAGGGGCAGCGCCCTTGCCCCATAGCAGCGCCCCTGCAGGAAAATTTTGCAGTTTTTAGTAACATGATGGATAGGTTTTGATTGTAATTTGTAATTACGGACACGTTTGTCGATCAAAAAAAACAAAAAACAAAAAAAACAAAAAAAAAACAAATTTTATAAAAAATCTGGATTTCCGTCAAAATCTAGAAAACTTACCTGGGGATGCCTTATATTTTGTCTCAAATTTGCTCCTAATGTTTTTTGTATTGCTTTTGTCAAATTTTGAGGGGAGGGGGAGGGGAGGCACGCCCCCCCCCCCCCTGTGCCCCCTGTAGCTATGCCACTGGTCGTCATCCTCTGTACGTCTGTCCCCTCTAGGAGACCGTACATGTAGGAGCGATAATCCAATTTTGTTCATCTTGCATGTCATGCATCGAGCGTAATAAATACTCTGAATCAATACCTCTGAGCGACGTGAGGGAAAACTAGGGATGGAAGAATGATCAGCAAAAAGTTATTTTTTTCTTCACAAACGTGCTGAGTGCAATGGATATGAAATCTGATCAATAAGCTACACTCGATATTATGTAATTAAATCACTCTCAATCTACTCAGAAAAGAATCAGTTTTGATCAGGAATATAGCTTATGTAGCTAGATTCAACGTTGATAACACTCTAAAGCAACAGGCAAACTATCTGTAATTTCACTGAAGTAGCCTACATACATCATGTACATGGAGTTGATTTTTTAAGCAGCACCTGGGTTTTAAATATGCAAGTCTAAAATAGAAACACCCCCTCCCCTCCCACAAAGTGTGCCAAGACTACCAGGCGCCAAGGCAGGTAATCAGTTAATCACCTTAGACTAAAAGTTCTGCAAGAGATAGTCCAGGCTCAGATTGGGCACACTGATAGGGATCGTCCCTGTCAACTCATATTTAGGATAACAACCCTTACAACCCCTGCTACTCTTTAAACTAATCGCCCTTGCTGTGTATGACTTGACAGACCTGTCCTTTTGTTACTTAAAGGTCCCATACCAATCTTGGAATTCTGCTTCTATAGACCTTATACTAAAAGTTCTGCAAGAGATAGTCCAGGCTCAGATTGAACACACTGATAGGGATCCTCCCTGTCTTAAAGGTCCCATGCCAATCTTGGAATTCCGATAACAATGTCCTCAGACCTGGTAATTGCTATAAAAAATCAATGCCATTAAAAAACCATTTTGATGCATCTGAAGTTGTGCATTTTTTCTTTCTTTTCAATATAAAGTGAAATGATTACAAATGAGCCATAACTGGCTCCTCCATAAAGGTGCACTCACACTTTGCATCTGTAGGATCTGTTGGATATTTAATTGCTAACATTGTTATCTTACTGCGAGTTCTACATGTATGTCTAATCTTTGCATGTATTCAAACACGTTGCATGATATAATTGTGCACCATACATGTACACCAATTTGTGCACTTTGAGGTTTATATAGATAGCTGTGGTGGGGCTTTAATCTAATTTTTCTTGATGTTTTGCATATAGACTGGGTAAAATAATTTTGTAGGCCTATACGTCAAGCAACAAACTCCTTGTCTCATCAAACTAATTACCCTTGCTAGGATCTATCCTGGCTCAGTGCACCTGTTCAGACTTCAACCTACAGTCATAATATCCCCACTCCTCCTTACAACACAAGTACATGATGTACCAGTTCCCATCCCTAAAAGTACAAAATGTAGATCAATGCCTAAATGATTTAAATGTTCTATTTCAGAAAGACGGAGTTTGCATGACATGGCTATTTCTGGTTCAAACCTTTATATATTCTAAAATCATTTTCAAACAAAATTTTGCCTGTCTAATAGAACTAGAAGTAGAAGTAAGTTGTTCTCCGTGCTCAGTATATTTTTCTTCATTCTATCGTTTTGTATTAAACTGGAGTGGAGAAGGTCAGTAGGATCAAGCGGATTATGGGGATAATCCCATTACAAACATGAGTAATCCCATGCCATACACTCTTGTGAGTAAACAAAACATTGTGGACATTATGTAATCATGACATGCACTAATCATGGGTTTCATGAATTTTCTAGATATAGGTATAATGTACATGTAGGTCACAATGAAAGAAGTACCTTGAATATAACACAATGGTTCTGTCCTGTCATAATACAAGATTATCAAACTTGTATTTACATTGGTGTGCTGCAACTTGGTACTTGTAACTTCAAACTAGAACAAAACCTAATGATTATATAAAACAATACAATACAATTATTACATGTATATTAACCCACTCAGAGTCAGGACTGGTCCCGGAAATACTCGGGCTAGGGTCTATGGAGAATGCATGTTATAGCAAAATCAATCAGTCCTGAATGCCATGGGTTCAAACCTATGGCAGTTGAATGTAATTTCTTTCGTATAAATCTCATCTAGAAGTAAGCTGGCAAGTACATTTTCTGTTTGGGCAGGTAAAATTTGAATATTAAAGATTGTACTTTACTACTCTTGCCTGAATGGGCCAGTAGATCCAAAAGTCAACAGTGGATGAGATTGATCAATTATGTTTGATAATTTCAGCCATGAGGTTACATCACGCATCATATGGCAAAAGACATTGAAAAGACAAACAGATTGCGAACGTGAACATCATGGTCCTGAGTCCTGACTGACCAAAACGTGAAATCAATAAACTGCCAGCAGCAAACACAATTATCAAGGGCATGGACTGGGGAAATTATACAATGTACTGTATAATACAGTTCCACCTTCCTTTCTCTCTTTCTCTCTTTCTACATTCTTTACTTGAATAACCCTATCACTAACGAGCTTCATATACGTACAGTACAGTAAAACCTATGAAAAGTGGCCACTGTAGACAGGTAACCTCTATTAATAGACCGGTTCCATAACATTGATTTTCTCTGCAGGCTATCAGATTTGATGGCCTATATAGGGATGTTGGCTTCTATATTGACAGGTGGCCACTAAGGCAGGTTGACTGTACACATCAATGCTGAAATGCAAATTTAAAATCCCAAATAAATACAATTACATGTGAAAATGTAAATAAATGTAAACATAATGTACCTTGATAAATACCTAGCCGATATGAAGTCAATTATGAGCATTATGGCAGGTGTGTGTTGTTCAAATATAATCTTTTCTGAATGAAAAGGATATAATGAAAATAAAATGGCTATTTTTATACCATGGAGTCTTTTGTAACAAGTGGCCACACCCCGTGCATTTTTGTTCACTGTTTGTAAAAACTGTGAAAAGCACAACCTTCACAAATTGTTTGTATTTGAAATGGTCGCAAGAAAAAAGTTTTAGTCTTCAAAATTTTAACCTTAACACATTGTTTGAACAAAAGTGAATATTTTTGTCAAGTAAATGCTGCCTTGAAAAAGGTGTCTACACCACAGGGTTACATAGAGGAGTGGTGCGTGTATGCGTTAAAGGCAATTTCTAGTATCAATTCTTTTCGCATTTCCTGATTTTTTATTTAGTTTTTATTTGTGCGTGTTATGAGCATATTGCATTTATTATTTACCTAGCTCAAAAACGTAAATTCATGTTTCATGTCAAATCGTGTTTGCTCAAATTTGAGCAAATTGTCAAAAATTTTTGCCCTTAGCAAAAATTTGATTAAAGGGGCCCCAATATTCACATCCAAATTTAAAGCAATTTCTAGCATTGTCTTGAACCCTCACTACAAGTACTGTACAGAACAGTATCTTTAATATTGATTTCGAGGTAATTTCTGTCTCGGTGAAATTCTCCTGTGCATGTATACATTTTAAGTAAAGTACATGTACTTGATCCACCGTACGTACTAGCTTTACAGTGGAGACGTTTGCGCAATCAGTTCTGCTCGAATTCCCCTTATCAGATACACGCTACCGACAATAATTTGAAGTAATTCAGCTGCGACGTTCACGGTAACGATAATCTGATTTTCCGAAGCAAGCGTTAGTGCACAAAGCGTAAATGTACACAGTGTACTGTAAGCACGTACTGCAGCCTCCATATTTTGAAGGCGACTGAGCGTGACTGCTTCACTAAAAGTCTGCTAGTATATCGTCGTCGGGTGAGAGTGAGAAGGCCGCTAAGTCACTTTTTGCCCTTCAGAAATAATTAATATAATCTTGTTCAAACCTAATTCAGCTCTCTTTTTTTAAATGATAAATATCCCCCAAACTAGACAAAATTATTATGTGAAATTTTAGGACCACATATGGAAGAGTTAATTAGACGTTCAAGATTGTAGCAGAACTCAATTCAGCCAAAAATTGACATAAAATGCCCTTCTCACTTGAGGATATTATGAAATTGCTTCCATGCTTATGAATTGTGGATGATATGGCTATAATAGATATTTAAATACCCTTTTGGTAATATAATATTCATGATCAGCGCATGAAGTTAATTAGGCTACAGTATTCAATTTTCCCTCGCTTATGAATAGTTGATGATATTACTATAATATGACTTTAAATACTCTTTTTGTAATACAATATTTACGATCAGTGCATACTAAAAAGTAATTAGGTACAGTGTAGGATACCATTATAATGCAAGCCTCCACACTTATTAAAAAAAATTCTAGTTCCAGTTCAATGCAAAACCATTTTCATATTGTTTGTTTAATGCAGCCAGCTAAAATATATTTCTAAGAACATATTTCAATTTGGATCAAGGTCTTGATGGGGGGGGGGGGGGGGGGGGGTGGTTCCTAACCTTGGTTTCATGAATAACAAAAAGGGTAAAAAACTACACAACTTGATCTGATCAGCTACAGTAGCAAATCCCATCAACACAAGGTACACTCTCTGGCACAATGGAACACTAACAGGGCAGGCTAAGGTAGCAATCAAGGCCTTAAATGGGTGGGGGAGGCAGTGGTTCCTGACCTTGGTTTCATGAGTAACACAAAAGGATCAGAAACTCCTTTACAACCTCATCTGATCAGCAAGCAAGCCATCTAACAAAAGGCACACTCGATCGGACGCTGGCCCAAAGGAAATGGGGCAAGCTAAAGGTGGTAATGAGACACTCGGTTGAGGGGGGACAGGGGAGCTTAGTCCCACTTACTCATTTTCCTGTTTGCCTAGATCTCTCTAAATTCACACCACCACATAACCCTTCCCGGAGTCCCCAAACCCTATTATAGATTTGTTTGTGACATTAACAATTGGAATTATGATCCCCTTTAAGCACTTTGCAGTTCTATAAAGGCCTCATGATTTTTTTCTTCTTCATATTTGAACCATCTGGTTTGGTTGGCAGTTTGTTGATATAAAATATTTATGCAGAAAATTCAATACTGCTTGCCTGCCAAAATGTGAGTCTGTGTCCAATAATCAATTTCTCAAAATAAATCAGTGTGACTTTTAAAAATATCTTCTACACCACATAATCCCCTTCCGCTACCATCATTTCTTTGACATTTCAAGCTTCATCGCAGTTTCTTGCATTTGAAACTTGTATCTGAGTAATCTGTTATCTTGCTGGATATTTCTGATGAAATGGATTCAATTTGAAACTATGTGTCTGCCAACTGTAACTATACATTTCTCAAAATTAACAAATATTACCTTCCATATCAAAATTAACCCCCCTCTCTCTTCCCAATACTCCTAGTCCTATCACTTTGGTAATCTACAATCCCTCCACCCTAATACGACTTTTGCATCTGGTGTATATTTGATGATGCATATAATTCAATACCGCATGTCTGCCGACTGGAACCAATAATCAATTTTTCTCAAAATAAACCAATCTGACTCTCAAATCTATATAATTATTCTGAATGTTTCATTTGGCTAGCTGCTCGCGGATGGAAAATTGGAAACATTTTTTTCTCTCCCAGCTACATGTATATTTAGCCATTTGTAAATGACTATGGTGGCTAATGAATACATTTTCTATGATGTAGATTGTATATATTTGATCATACATTTTTATAGATCATATATATTTCATATTTATAATCTAGATTAAATTGTATTTGTACTTGTAGATTGTCTGTGTATTCAGCCAAAAGTATTATCTTTTGATTTGTAAGCAAGTTCTTCCATGAATATTTCCTCAATGTTATGACAAGAGTAATAATAATTGTAGATGTCTTGGGAGATGGACTGAAACTGAAAGCATGGACCTAGTAGGGTCCATGTTGAAAGCGATCAAATGAATTGAGGGTGTGTTAACTTTAACAAATTCTCTTGAAGATTTTGCAATCCCCATAGAGTTAATACAGTTAATACAGGTTCCCGTAGGCGATAGGTTGATATTATTATAATTTGAAAGTTCTCCTTGTTCAAAGTAATTATGACCAATCAAATCAATTTATAATAACTTTCGCTTTCTATAATGATGCTATTGCCAAGGGATCTTACTTGCTATCACAGACTCATAATTACTAGAAAGGGAGAAGATATTACTTTTCATTATTTCATTATTTTATTATTTTGTCCTCTAAAGAAGAATAACCCTGTCTCAGCTCTCTGTATGCATGTTTGTACTCTGCATGAAAAGTCTGTACAAGCATGTAATTATTCCACTTAAATTTGTATTTAATTCAAGGCTATAAGATAATGCATTTTTCTTTAAACAATAGCTCAAGAATGTTCAGGATCAATCCTGCGTACGTTCATGAGCATACACACTTACCGTACTGCATCTTCCATTTGTTTTGTTTTGGTAGAATTATAGCCGGGGGTTATATAAAGTCTACTGTCAAGTCGCATCTAACGCGGAATTCCATTACTTAATCATGAGCATTATTTTGAACCCCCAAGCTAAGGTATAGTACCCAGCGTGGGTAATAAATCTTCTAAATTGGAGAGATAGAGGGAAGCTTCATTCTAGATAACACTCAATATATTAACGGAATGCTCCAATTCCCTTAGCATCATTAACTATGTTAATTTGGAGAGCCTCCGCTATATGCATTATTAATCCATTGCCTATGGTAACCTGGTGGACCCCTGTATTAACTCTACAGGGATTTGCAAAATCTAGTAGGGAACAGGTTAACCCATTGCCTACTGGAACCTGGTGGGCCCTGTATTAACTCTATGTGGATTGCAACATCTAGTAGGGAACAGGTTAACCCATTGCCTACATGTACGGGAACCTGGTGGGCCCTGTATTAACTCTATGGGGATTGCAACATCTAGTAGGGAACAGGTTAATACATTGCCTACAGGAACCTGGTGGGTCCGGTATTAACTCTACAGGGTTTAGAAAATCTAGTAGGGAACAGGTTAATTTAAAGATGATGTGAAGGATTGTACAAGAGATTATCTTGAGAGAGAGAGAGAGGGGGGGGGGGCACACTATTCAGCAGTAATTAGATGCATCGAGTGTGTACATTTGATGATATCATTCTTATTTGCCTTATGAGATAAAATTTCTCACAGAATGGTATCACTTTCATGTGTTTTAACCCATTGCCTACCAAATCTTAAAGGGAACAGGTTAACTGCAAGTGAGCCTTGAGTATACACCGTGTCCCAGAAAAAACGAAACCGGGTTTCATGGCAGAAATTTTATGTTATAATGAATAATTTCCTTCATGATATATATATGTCTGAAAAGCTATGTGTCTCTTCTTTTATTTGATATACAACTTATGGCACATAATTCACGCATGACTGAATTAGAACGATAGAAAGTGGTGTTACCAAAATTCAATTTGCGCGCAGAAATTGCAAGTTTGGGTGAGGTTTTGGGGAGAGTTTTAAGAGCAGTAAACGTACTTATTTTGAAAAAGGACAGACACCGCATGAAAATTCATAATTTTATCTTTTATATGACACCTCATGATTAAAAAATAAATTATATATGCCAGAGAACGAATACAATGAAAACATGCTTGATTCCAGCCCAAATGAGTAACTTTCCTGATCTAGCCTGTTTCCTGATCCCCATGTTTGTGTAAATTCACTCATGCATCAAAGTCCATTGTCAGCTGCTAGTCAGCAAAGCTGAGCGACTTCTTACTCAACTTTGACTCATTCGGGCAGAAATCAGGCATGTTTTCATTGTACTCGTTCTCTGGCATAAATCATTTATTTTCTGAGCATGAGGTGTCATGTAAAAGATAAAAAATATGAATTTTTATGTGGTGTTTGTCCTTTTTAAAAATAAGTACGTTTACAACTCTTAAAACTCACCCAAACTTCAAATTTATGCGTGCAAATTGAATATTGGTAACACCACTTTCCATTGTTCTAATTCAGTCATGCTTGAAGTATGTGCCATAAGTTGCACATCAAATGAAAGAAGAGACACAGAGCTTTCCAGGCATATATATATCATCAATTAAATTATTCATTATGACAGAAAATTTCTGCCATGAAACCCGGTTTCGTTTTTTCTGGGACACGGTGTACATGTAGCAGTGTTACACAAACACACTGTACATGTATGGAGTCTAGCCTTTCATTACATGTATGTTAATTATGTGAAAGTATTGTAAGCATATTTAATTCAGTTTCTGTGATATATCTAGCAAAAGTATTATGTATGAACATGCCTATTTGTTTCTAACTCAATTGCTTTTCTGTGCAACACAATTCAAACACATATACATGTGTGACTAATTATTCAAGGAACTTATTCAAAGATGTAAGAGGTTATTCACAGCCTCGCTGCTCATGTACATTATTTGTTGAAATTCAGGATTAATTACAGTGCTGAAGGCATAAATCTGCCAGGCAACAAACTATTAGCAACTTTGCTGCATGCACTTCAAAATCGTCCCTTTTAATAAAATTAGATACACAATGTTTTACGAATGAAAAACACACACCTGTAAGTTACTCATACCATGGATAGTACTATACATGCTCATACTTTAAGGAAGATAAAATATTTGCATTGTCAGTTTTAATATAAAATTTTGCAATGTTTCATGCCAAATTCATAAAATGTATGCATTTCAAACCAACTTAGAATTCTGATTAGCAGTCATTTTAACATAAAATGCACGCAAAGACAATCATAAAGATTGATTTTGCTGCGATGTCTGCGTGTACAAATGTACCTGCATACATTTGTGTCGACTGAAATGCACTTCAAGATGTACATGTACGTACACATTGTGCCATATGGAGAAATGCTTGATGTGATTGGGTGTTGATGCTATTTCTGAGGTAGTCGACTGCTTGGTCACATAAGACAGACTTTATACTCTTAGATATAATGAAACTGATTTTGATGATATCTCATTATAAAATTTACTTTAACCCGTTCCCTTTGAGATTCTAAAATCCCCATAGAATTTGGACATAAGGAAACATAAGGAACGTAAGGAAAGGTTAATAGTTTACAGGGAATTTAATAAGAGAGATGAATTTTGTTGTTGATGTTTTTGTGAGTTTTTTTTCTTCAAGCAGTCTTTTGCTTTACTTAGCCACTTAGAGATAACATTAAGACATTTAAGAGTTTGAGAAACATTTACATTCTTTTCTTTATTTTGTCAAGGACTTTTAATAAGAGATGCATTTGGTTGATGTTTTTTGTGACAGTTTTTTTTCTTTCTTGAAAGCAGTCGTCTGGTTTATTTTGGCCACCTCGAGATTTGAGATGCAATTTGCATGTTGAACAAGTACATGCTTGAGAAACATTCACCTCATACATGTGTTCAGGTACTTGACTGCATGAATAGGCCATTAGCTATTAGTGATTCGAGATCGCGAGTCAAGAGACATTAGAAAATTGAGATTGCGAGCGAAGATGCATTAGAGAACCGAGATAGCGAGCAAAGATGCATTAGAAAATCGAGAATGCGAGCTACGATACAGAACTTTGACAATCGAGGGCTCTTCCCATCCCAGGGACCCATTATTTTCTCCTTATGCATCAGAACAAGGCACTGTTGGCATCCCCAGAATACATAATTGGCAGACGACATTTCTACTGCATGTTGTTTATACTTGTACACGCACTGCAAACTTGCGAAGTCTCAAGTGCATTTAAATTTATTAAAGCAGTTGTAAGAACAATTGTCTTGAAACATTCCCTTTTTATCTCACATTTTGAAAAGCTACATACATGTACTGTAGTAACATTTCACATTTCTAGTGGATGTTGTTTTTTACACTGTACTTCATGTTGAGTGTTTTTTTTTTTTCTTTTTTAAAGTTATGTCATGTTTTGGGGGAGGAGAATCATAATGGAATGCTTTACAAACAGGGTGCATATTCCTGTTGTAATGTAGTACATTCAACCTTTGCAAAAGACTGATCTATTTATTCTTATTTGTGCTAATTTGAAGCATTTATATACCATTCATTATTTTTTTTAGCAGACACTCTACACGTTGAGTTTTTAAACTCTCTTGGTAAACCAGTTGAAAAAAGGGCAACGAATATAGACTCGTATTTGTAAAGAGATAAGAATATTTAATATTTCATGTTATGATATTCGTGATACTATATCCATATTCTCTTATAAGTATAAAATCACAAACATTTTATAATGTATGCCGACTATGCCTCTTTGTACGCTATGCACACACAATCACTCGTAGATTATTTCCTCATTACAGTTCAGTACAAGTACATTTCAAATTCACAGTCAAAATTCCCCAAACCACAACAATACAGGCCGACAAACGGGTTGTGGGAAAAATACAGTATGGGCTCCATTATTATTTTGCGCATGACTGTTTATGTACTATGTACACATCATTCCGAGCTAGCTTCCCTTTGACTTTCACCCTGAATGGCAATGAACCGAGTGAGTGATGTCATCCAATGCACACTCAGAACACATACAGGTTCTATTGTATATTTCTTTTAGAACCAAACCCTGATTCGCTGCACTGCATGGCCAATTGTACTGACAAAAAATGACAAAAGACAGACAAAATGCATAATAAAGTTCAATGGTGATTGCCCGATCAAATATTGGTCAACTTCAGATGACTTCAATGTAAATACCCCTTTCCCTTGATCCTACCACTGAAATTATTGTATTTTTCAGATTTGTATTAAATTAAAGTAAAGCATGTTTCAACTGCTCTACAGGCTACAAAACTGCTGGAAATAACCTAGATATACATGAATGTAATCTGGAGGCAACACAATTTCATACAAGTTGACAAGAGGAAAAATGATCAATAGATAATATTTGAAATGCAGAATTTAAGCAGAGAGTTCAAGACAATATTTTTTAAAAACAAAAACTACATGTAGTACTAGAAAATCAAGTGTTTCTGGTCTGCGGCATATTCAAGCAAAGTCTACATAAATTATCATGTAATTGTAAAGGGAAAAGCTCTGCTCCGAGTCACTAAAAAAAAAAAAATCCAGCAGCAAGTTCTAAAAATAACACTCTGTGAGGCAAATAAATGTACTTGTACATGTATGGTTCAGCATTGACCTTGTCTTGACCTTGCATTGACCCTCCCTATATGACTCTGACCTGAAGGTCGTAACCACCCTCTAGGCATACAACCTTTGGACTGGTGTCCTCAATAAATATATATACAGTAAAGCTACTGAATGAATAGTTGCTGAATCGCATTTTTAAACAGAAATGATCTAAAAACATAAAAAATGCACACAAAAAACTACCTTATTTCATAATTCACAACCATGCCCTTTTCCTATAAATTTTCAGGTTACATTTAGCACAAATGTGTGTGTTCTTTACAAATTAGAAGTGGAGAGAATCCAGATTCCAAAAAGTTAGAATTAATCAAATATGAGATTCATCTTCCCTTTATTCATTAAATAAATAAAAAGAGGAGAATATGAACAAAACAAAAAACTGGCTGAGAACTTGCAAAATGGCATCCATTGATAAGTATTTGAGATGTTTTCAAGTACCATGGATTGTACAAGCTCCTATTAAATACAATCCATGAATATACCATTTCTGGTGTAACATACATAAATCATTCATGGTTTTCAACAAAATATCATGATATATATCCTAAAAGATAAACAAAATGAACAACTGTGAGTATGTACCTCAAAAGGAAATATTCTCCATGAACACAATATAAAAGTGCTTTGTACAGCTAAAAATATTGCACATGAATATACAGTAGAGCTCATCTATATCTATATTTCCATTTTCCATCATATTTATGCTGGCCTGTGGCCGTGGGGCATAATTTCTACTCCCATTCATTTCTCTAATGGATGTCATAAACCATCGTCTGCGCTAATATACCACAACCAACGAGAATGGGGTCTCATCTCCCGCAAACAGACCTGTATTGATTTCTTTCTCCATTCTAATTTGTGGTGTGAGCCATATTAACCAATTCTACGCAGTTGATATTAAAGGGAATATCAAGTCTTTGCTCATCTCAAACTGTGCATGTTAGTGTGTACTTGGCTTCAAAGTTCAAATATGAAATTACTTCACATTATGAAGGTCAATTTTTTTGCTAGAATTTTGTGAAATATTTTTGGTAAATTTTACTACCAAAGTTTGATTGCACAGCGTGATATCTGGGACTATTCATATTTGAATTTCTCATCCAAATTTGTGTGTGCATGAAGTTGGACTTGTTGGTTTATTACATGATTTGATTACTTTAAGAACGTTCAAACTGTTCACAACAGCACAGTTATGAAAATGTAATCAGATTGATATCTCCTTTCTGTCTGGTTTTAAACTATTCTGCATGAACTCCATAATAGCTTTAATGCAGCAATAGTGGGGATTTGATATTAAACAAAATGAAGCTCAATATTAGCTGGTAAGAGTTCAGCCTAAGGGTCATGCGTGTGTCTAATTTAAGGAAATGCATTATGATATACGTGGTTCAATTCAAACAAAATCCCATGGATGGATATATTTTTCTTAATAGCAACCATAATGCATCAAACTAAACTTGCATATGAAGTTCTAAATTCGCGATTATTTGCGTGCATGTGTGAACGGTCTTAAACAGAAAAATAAAAAGATCAAAATTATATCCCATCATGCAAAGTGCTTCGGTCATACTGTCTGTACAACAACCTAGGTGTGAACAACCTAGCCTAGGTGTGAACAACCTACTATCAAACCACAATTTATGCATACATACGTGGAAGTACTTTTACACCATGTACATGGTATGTTAGTTACTGTGGAATGTGAGCTAGCAGTACATCATGTTCATTTCATGAGCTGCAGCCTGATATGGACAAGCACTGGAATGTAAAAGAATGACAAAGTATGTAGTATGCGTACATGTAGTTATACTACTAGTTACATGAGTACCACACATGTACATGTGGTCAGTATACATGTAACACACTGCCACAATTGTGAGCTTTTCATTTTTTTATTAACCACAAATTATCTGATCTCCTTTGAATTGTTTTAATCTATAATAGTTTGCATGTAAAAACAGATTTTTATACCAGTATAGATCTAACTATCAGATATCTTCTCAACTACTATGCTGTGATTATAAAGCGAACTAACAACTGGGGGAGGGGGGTTGCTAATACTGTGAAAAACAATATTCTATGATGTGCACTTTACTGTTTACATTAATATCTATTAAAAAAATTATATAAATGAAATGAAAACGATCAAAGAAAATGAAAAATTATCTGAGTTTGACCATATATTGTACCTAATTGGTTAGTGAATATGTTTTCTTTTCTCTACGATATTCAGACTACATCTACTCCTTTATGGATTTACAATGTACTCGAACTTGATTTGCAATGATGGCAAAAAGGTTTTGTCCATTAATATAAATTGCAGGATAAATGGAACCCAAATTTCCATCCTCATGAGGCTAAATTATGCAAAGAAACATTAACCATGATTCATATGAAGTCTTGCGTGGCTAAAGCCTCAAAGGTTCAATAGTTTATTCGGGTAGTAGAGAGGCAGAAAGGTAATAGTAGAAAGCCACAAGAATGAGTAATTGAATAATGCTTTAGAAATATGATATTATATATTTGTTTGCTATCCCATTTCCAAGACCCCAGTGGCTTAATGGCCCTGTCAGATCTATCAACGGATAGCGGAAATGAATGCCCAACGAATAGACATTTTGCGAAATGAAATTATCCGGTGATGAAAGTCGTCTCCATTGCTTTATGTACAAAACATAGAACAATGTACATCACCGGACAAGGAACGGACAAAAAACGCATACGAACGGAGACGAACGGATGGAAAATTTAGCTCTCCGTTTGACGTCCGTTTACGCAATCCGTTGATATGTGACCGGGCTATTATGGCATGACTTCACATCTAATGGTAGTATCAAATCACAATGCTTACTCAGTAAAAACATTTTAAACAGCAACATAATGGATTTCGAGCTTGATATGATTTAATAAGCAAAGCTATTAAATGATAAAATTAACAATAACACTGATGTCATGTGAGTATACATGTAAATCTGCATACTTTTGAGGAATAACATGAAAACAAAACAATAAATAGTTAAAAGTAAAGCCTAGGAGTGAAAGGACTCGGAGGCGGAGGGGGGAGGGGGGGGGGGGGGGGGGGGGGGAGAAGGAAAGGAGGGATGAGTGATGCATAGATTTGAGGCCAGAGCAGGGGAAGAATAAAGGAACTTTCACTATTTCACTAACCTCCCTGAGAAAACAAAAACAAAAAACTTTGCTTAGTCATTTAATTTCCTTCAATTATGTGTTTGCTGCAGAAAATTGTGGACAAACACACAAATTGAACTCAATTCAAATTTAGAGCAAAACTAAAAGCCAAGGGGTAACGGTAATTATCAATACCAGTAATAATTTTGTTATGGCTGTAAAAACAATAAAACGAACCATTAAAAAATAAAAAAGCAAAAAATAAAAAATAAATAAATAATAAAAGTAGATAAATAATTCCCCATAATGTGATGAAGGGGTTTTCAACCCATACAAGTGATACAACACCTTGGGTGTATTATACATAATTTGTATGAGATCTAAATCAATGGTCACAGTTAGTTGTTAGTAAGAAGGTTAAGGATTGAATAAATAAATAGTATAAGATCTTATAACACAGATCTATGACGGAAAATGGGGATAAGTGATGAATTTTTTTCCTGCTAGAGGCTCGGAGGAACTCTCCCTAACCTCTCAGACCAACGGACCAAACTTTGCCAAGTCATCCATAACCATTACCACATACAGTACCTGCCTGCATTCCTTGTGGCACTACCAGACATGTATCCAGACGCAGTTGATGATAATTGAGCATGGCATATTGGCTGTCGGCCCAGACTGCCTTTAAATAGTGAAACTAGTTTAGCTATTAGAACTCTTTAGGTCTCTGGGATTTGAAAAGAGAAAGTAAAAGATCTCTCTGGACTTGGCTGAAGGGTGATGAAGCTTCTTCGCTAAGTAATGCCGACAGCGCAATCTCTCCTGATGGCATGCGTGCTATGTCATCATTAGTCTAAGTTTGAGCATTTTTGTTTTCTGTTTTCAATCTCGGTCGTTCATCTTATTTCTGAGAAATGACATGTTCATTTATTATCACTTTAAGAGGGGGGGGGGGGGGGGGGGGGTCATAAGGAGTTCACAGAGTAACTGCATGTAGTATTCTTCAGTTATGAAGTCTGCACTAATAAGGAAGTTAAGTAAAATTTGTAATCGTATGAGATCTTGTATGAAAATTCCCTCAACTGTTCACATTAACATCCAGATTTCTTGAAATGGTAAGGCATCAGATTACTCAATTTGTCAATCACTTACTCGTGTTTCATTTAATCAACCAATTAATCAATCAAACAAACAAACGATCTGTACATCAATCAATCAATCAATCAATCAATCAACCAATCAAATGAAACCCTTTTCCAATTCACACTTACAGGCTGATGAACCCAGCGAGGACCAGGAACCTCTTCGGACAGTTGACCGATGGTCTGGGTTGGCTGGGGTCAATTGTCCGCCGCCTCTTGCAGCACAGGCAGCAGCTGAAGACCAGTGACATCACCAGAGTGACCAGTAGCCACAGGATGGGCAGTCCAGCCCAGAAAATCAGTGACTGAAATATTTATAAAGGAAGCAAGAAGTCGATCAATTAATAAGGGTATAAATGTATAACTTTTCAAACAAGTTTCGTCATTATTCATTTTAAAATAAATATTCTCCCCATAATTTCAGGATCTAAAAATAAATAAGTAATCAAAGGTTGATTTAACATAATGTCACAAGAATCTAGCAGAATCCCACCCTCATATACCATGTACAAAATAAATATTTTACCAAAATAGTGAGTGGCTCAGGACAATTATTAAGTAGACCCCCCCCCCCCCCCCCCCACCCCGAAATGCTGATAAGCGTCTGCTCCCAATTTTTGAAAAACCCTTTCAGCAATTTCTCAGAAAGTTTTATCTTGTTAATTCAATTTATACAACTGTTCCAACCCAGATTGTAAAATCCCCAAAGACTTTGAACATGGCCCACCAGGTTCCTGTAGGCAGGCTTGAAAATGTTTCCTAAAAACAAAATGTCCTTTTTTTTTTTAAACCACAAGTACGTAGTTTACCATGACCCCATCCTACAAGCAGCTGCATGATTCGTGTACATTATACCTTGGACAATATGTACCAGTATACATGATCAAATTTTACATTATTATGGAACGACCATATGTACAGGTACATTATTTATTTAAAGCTTAGATACCATTATCTCTTGAATGAACCTTGTACAGGTCGCCTGCATGCAAATTGCACTCTTCTTTCCACGACTACAATGCATCTAAAACTCAAAGGACATTCACATTCACTTGTACTTACTCAAAGAAATATCTACTTGTTTAAAGTTACGCAACCGTGTACTTTCATATCTTTCATATAGAATATAATGCAAGGAGAAAAGCCTGACATTGGGGTCACAATTTATTTCATACTCGTTTTCCAATTTTCAGTAAGCATTTATAAGTACTGTTAAATGCAAATCCACCAAACACAAATACAATGTAAGTAGTAGAATGCAAGTTCAACTATTTTGTAGAGCTCACACTCACTCTCACTCTCTCTCTCTTTATTGAAGATGAAGATTTTTCTTTGCGATTCTAAAATCAATACTAGAACCCCAAATGCCATTGCTATGAATAAGCCTCTTTCAAATAATAAGACTCTGTATAGAGGAGTGGAAGGAATAATAATACAAAGGAACCAACCCCATGTAGCCATAAAGGCCCGGTCACATATCACCGGATAGCGTACATGGATGCCCGGCAGAGAGTACAATTTTCAATCCGTTCGTCTCCGTACATATGCGTTTCTTGTCCATTCCTTGTCAGGCGATATACGTTGTTCTATCCGGGGGAAAGTTTTGTGCATGAAGCAATGGAGACGACTTTCACCACCGGATAATTTGACTACGCAAATTTGCTATTCATCGGGCATTCGTTTAAATGCTATCCGGTGATATGTGACCAGGCCTTTTAAGCTGTGAGGGCAACCCTTTCTCACAAAAGCTTTTGTACTTATCAACAGCGCTATTCAAAGGGAAGGAAGCCCACTCAATGTAGTTTACATAAATGTATAGTAAAGAGAAGAATTAAAGAATGACTGTTACTAACCCCCCCCCCCCCCCCCCCCCCTTTCATGTATATGAGTGGCCTAGGCCTTGTGCCGAGAAACCTGCTACATTTAAATGTACCAAGCCGGGTTGGCAAGATTATACAATTAGACAGTGAATTTTAATGTAGGTTGATATTTGAAATTTAGATTTTGTTATAACAAATTTTAAAAAATAAAGTATTGTTTGCCGTAAATTATTCAAAATTGAATTGCAACACCAACATTTAAACAACATCAATAACACGTACAATAAGTACTACAATGTAGCACTACATGATCATAGTCCATGGGAAAGTTCTTTTTTCCCCCTTTATGTAACTTTCACTTTAGTTTCAAAATATTGTCCTTCCTTTTACCAACATGGTCCCACCCCTGCTGAGTAAATATGACCATGTTTGGACTACAATTCACAATGTCAATTAAGGCATTCAAGGCCCAAATGTATCATGTACAAAATAAAGGTTATTGTACCTTTTAAACAATTCTCTAATTCCTAGGATTAGTAGGATATTCAAACTTTGTACAAGAATCAATTGGATTTGTAGGATGTACATTTTCAAAAGAAATATAATGGATGAATTTGTGCTGTAATTGTATTTGATGATTGATGCTGAGTCTGACTATACCTAAATGTTACGTACACTGTATTTTAGATATAGAAAATGGATTTTATCATTTTGATAGGCTCCAAATAAACAGAGAAATTGGGAACAATTTGCACAATTCACTATAATAATTGGTCTAAAATTTAAAAAATATGTCAAATATAAAGAGTAAAGAATAACTTTGACATGAATATTTACAAATATGAACATGTTCAATGAGGAAATTCATTTTCTTTGACAGTTTATATATTAATTATAACAAGAAAAAGATTAATTAATTGTACCGGTACGCAGTACAGTAAAGCCCCTTAACTTGCAGGGTGCCGGTACACGTAGTTCATATATTAATACATGATAGTCATTATAATTTTTATTAAAATTAAACATTGTGAATATATATTTTTCAAAGGAAATACAATTAGGTCTATGGAAATATAATCTAAATAATAATGCTTTTAAATGTAATAAATAGGTCAATATATTTTTCATTCATAAGTGACTTTTGAGTTTTGACTTGTAAGTTGAAACTAATAAAATTGCTGAATACACACCTCTACATATCCCTGATTTTCTGGATTAAAAGTTGGGTCCTGTTTCTTCAGACCATTGTAAGAAATGTGAGGCCAACTGTGGAAGAATTCTGCCAGCCAGAAAACGGTATAGTTTTGAGAGTAGTAATGTTCCACTAATTGCCACATTTTGACAAATTAAGTTCCCTCGACGACAATTTATATGAGAAATTCCACAGTATGTATATCCAGTTAAGTTCCAGAGTTGGTGAGTCGCATTTCAAAGTTGTCGCTAGAAAAAGTAAACGATGGTAGTCCGATCCAACTCCGAGAAAATATATCCAAGTCCACTCAAAATACCATCACATTATGCACTCAGTAGAGTAATACCCTTTTCACTAGCTATGACTCCGCCTACCAGTCGGCGGTGTTTTACGCTCAGAGATAGGGGTAATAAAGGTACAGGTGCTGGTAGATTCCGACCCCCTTTGCTTTGCTTCGCTGCGTTCTCTGTAATCTACGATCGCGATGTGTGCGCCGCGCGTAAGTACAAGTGTGTACGTGAAATGCCCATCGATATCGATGGAAATGCCCGAGTTGTCTGTGTACACTATTGCATAGGTGATGTATTTTAGCTTCATTACAAGGCTTTATTTTTTACACCATACATTTATTTTTTTGGGGAAAAAAAATCGACTTTTTGTGATTAATTCTTCATTCAAACAGGTTTTGCGTTTTGTATATAATATTTAATATAATAATTTCATGGAATTGTAATAGTTTTATTATAATATGCACTATATCGTATATTACGTCGAAACCAATAATTGTTGCATAATGTATTGAGACTAGTCAACATTTTGCTGAACTTTACAAATCATGGGTTGTTCATAGAGGGCGTGGGACCAGTGAATTTATCGCGGGAAATAAGAAGAAACCGCGCGCCAGTATTTCATTGTTTTCGTGAAGAAGTGTAAGTGACGAGCACTACATTTTAGTTAATTGAGTCTGCAAATTGTGAACTTCGCGTCGCGTTATCGTGATTCTGAGCTGTCTTTACTTTGTGGTATGTCTTGAGATTATAAGTTAGCTTTTAAATTGAAACAGAAACTGAGAACGTTGGACGATCTTCTGCTCCGATTGAATTGCAGCTGCAGCTTCGCCTCCGATCCCGGCCTAGCGATCTTCCTGAAGTTCCGAGCCGACAGGTTCCCGTGTCAAGCTCAGCTCCGTACCACTACAACTGCTAACTGCGAAGATCGCGTCGCGATCTTTATCGTATCCCTTTTAAGTTTTAGTTTTAAAAGTTTTATGCTGGAACTAACTCAACAATGCCAGGTCAAAGAACAATAACGTAAGTTGCCATAAATTCATAACATGAATTTAAATTAAAGTCACTTAGTTTAGATATTTGTTAGGCAAGATTCAAGAATAATTGGCAAAGTCAAACTCAAAGATGATTTGATTAATACTGACATTTATTGAAGTGTGAAGAGTTAAACTTAAACAAATTAAATTAAATTATCATGATTTTTGTAAAGGGCAGAAGATTTGTTTAAATCTTGTAATAGTTAAACTTAAAGATAGTCTTCTAGTTCTACTTCTAGTTAAGAAATGATATTTTCATGTATTTATGATAAGAATTAATGACTGCCACTTTCCACATCTACAATGTATTGTATTAATGGTCCCTTGCCAGTAACTGACATTCCGTAATCTTCTGTCATTGTTGGAAGATGACGCATGATGCTGTTATTGGCCCGCAAGACGGGCGGCAATCATAGACATAGCGTCTAGTGCTAGAACTAGAAGGCCGACAGTAAAATATTTCAGTAATAATGTAAAAGAGGCCATGAAAGCGCTAGATTAGTCGATCTATACCAAAGGGTGCCCACAATTGGCATACATGACCAAAAGAACTGGTGTGATGTTCTTTACAAATTGCCTGGAGCATCGGTTCTTTTAGTCATGCATGCCAAGTGTTGGGCACGCTTTGGAGTTTGGTAGAGAATGCTGAATGATTACGAATTACCACACTACACTGTATTCTGTAATTGTTCAAAATATTTCAAAATAATTTCCCTTGGTAAAATTGTATTTTCAGGTCTTTCTTCACTTCTCCCAAACCCAAACCAGCAGCCCCTGCCAAGGACAAAGTTTCTACAAAAACTAAACCCAGGTAAGTTGGGGCAGGTACATTTTCTCCCTTCAATGAAGGCTTCATAATCTGCAGTACTACTATTTGTTGAATGATGCGATCTTCTATAATCCAAACTAGACATTACGTATTAGCGATAAAATAAATCTGCAAAATGTAATGTTTAGAAACCCCATAACTCTTGTTTAATATGATACATGGGTATTTTTAAAATTTTTATTTGTATCATGATCAAATATATTTGAGAAAAGTCTGCCACACAACCAAATTAAAACCTTGTGTATTTTAATAATCAATCATAAGTTATTGTGATTACAAATTTAATTGATGTTGAATCATGTTTGTTGAAAGTTGGCTAGCATTGTTTCTAATGATTTTAGATGTATTCATAAATTAGCAGCATTTCATATTTCTTCTGCCCTCTATAGTTCACATGATGCCAGGTCTCCCTTGCAGACGAGGAACGGCTCTCCCCCGAAGGATGGCGACGACGGGGAGCCGGCCAGGAAGAAAGCAAGACGCATCCTGGACAGTGATAGCGAGGAGGAGGAGAATGAAACGGTAGCATCACCATCACCACCACCCGTCAAGAAAGAAGCTGATGCTGATGTGGACACAAGTAAAGAAGTTAAGGTACATCAATCCTCCACACTAACTGTTTTTTCTTGCCAGAAAAAAATCTAATGTGAATCATCAGAAATTTACTGTGCTAGCTGCTTGGTGGCTAAATTGGCTTGGCAATTTTTTTGCTTGTTTCTAGATAAAATGTACATGTTAGGAATTTTATTTTTCCCTTGTAGGTGAACGGAAATGTGAGTTGCCTGATCTGGCAACCAAACTAGACAATTTATACAATTTTACCTCCTGATGTCAATTTTTACTTGCCCCGGGTAATCCGGCAAGGGCAAGTGCCAAGCCCTGATTATGTGATGTTCAATAAAGTAAACTTTTAATTCCACTTGTAGGAGGAGAAGAAAGAGACACTGGAACAGAAGGATGACCTTGAGATTTATACATAATGTTTAATTTTCTCTCAGAGTAAAACATAAATTATGTTCGTTGCCCAAAATGAAACCATCAATTTGTACTTGCCCTGGACAATCAGGCAAGTGCTAGTGTCGAGCCCTGATTATGTGATGTTCAATTATAAAGTAACCTGTATTTTGTCCACTTGTAGGAAGAGAAGAAAGAGACAGAGGAACGAAAGGATGAACCTGCGACACCAGAGGTCAACAAAGAGGAGGGGAAAGACAAGGAGTCACCTACATTGTCTAAGCAAGGAACGCCACTCAGAAAAACAGGTATTACATTATAATGTTCCTAGAATGATTACTTTAAGTTTCAAGGGATGAAAACAGTAGTATCATGAAAAGTATATTCCAGAGCTTTTGAATACTTCTTTCATCCCATGGATGGTAGTGAAAAAAAAATTCTCTAAAATGTGAACCAAATAAACTACTTCATTCTACAGTAAACCAGCCATCACTTCATACATTCCAGAATGCGCTTGTTAAGGACCCTTCTGTCCTAAGGGGCTAACCACTCTCAGAGTATTCAGGAGAATTATCCTACCAAGTATCAATAGCAGTTTGATTCTTGAGGATTATTTTGTGTAACTGAATAGTATTAGCAATGAGAAAACTATTCAAAGCATTATGTTTGCATTATGTCTAGCAAGCATCTGATCGAATATCCTATTCTCCATTTTACCCTGAAGCTCGCAAACACATGAGGAAGAGACTGTCGTCCCCTCGGCAGGAGACCAAGAAGGAAGAACTGGCGCCGGTGGAGGAGAAGAAAGAGGAGAGTGAGACGAAGGAAGAGACGAAGGAAGAGGTGAAGGAAGAACCAGCAGAGGAGGAAGAGGAGAAAATGGAGGTGGATGATACTGCATCAAAAGTAGTCAAAGAGGTAAAATACAAATATATATATGAGATACTTTTTTGGACATCGGACCCCTCAATAAATACCATAATTTATATCAAAATCAAATCATGTAATAGGGTCTCACAAAGTACTACTAATACTAATACTATTAATTCTGATTATAATAGGAGTTACACATTATTTTACTGATGAAATTTAACTTGTAAAATGTTATATGGAAAAATAATGAAGTTTATGCATATGAGCTGCAATTCCTAAATATTTGGAGTACTAGTAAGTGGAGATGGCTGTATGCTTCTCATGGAGTTGAGATAATTTTTTGTTTGTTATTGTACCCAACTAAACAGGGTTGTTATTTGCATCAGGAGTGTCACATTGTCACAGACCTGAGCACGATTTAACCTTAACATTCCTGTTCCCCTCTAGATTGTGCAAACAAAATTATTATTAATACTTATATATTATTTTATATTGCATTGTAGGAACCAGCGTCAAGTTCAGCTGACGAAACGGAAGACAGCAAACCAGCCGACATTAAAAAAAAATCACCCAAGACGTCGAAAAAGGACAAAAAGACACCAAAGACCGAGAAGAAGTCGTCAAAGAAGAAGGAGAAATCACCAAAGGGTGGAAAGAAATCAGAGACACTGAAGAAAGAAGTGAAAGAGGAAAGTGAAGAGACGGATAAGAAGGAGGATGATGAGAAGAAAGAAATCAAGAAGGAGGATAAGACAGAGGAGAAGGCATCCGTCAAACAAGAGGACAAAACACCTGCAAAGAAGCCTACTATGATGATGTGGGGAGCCAAGCAGTAAGTAGTTTTGGGGGGCCTCTTTTACGCTACCGCACCATCCTACACCTTCGGCCCCTTTCAATGCAATATTTGCTTGAGTCAGATGTTTGAAAGGGCTGACAGTGAATGGCATCCATTATTAAAACAAGAAGACAAAACACCTGCTAAAAAGCCTACTATGATGATGGTTGGGCTTCAAGTAGTAACTTTAAGAAGCTATTATGCGTGTATTGCTGTCTGTAATTTCTGGTATGCTAAGATATAACTTCAGCATGTTTTAAAGGAAAATGTGAAATTAAATTTAAAAACTTATTCAGAGCTTGACATTAGCACTTGTCCAATTGCCAGGAGCAAGTGCAAGTAAAATGTCTTAAATTGTCTACTTCAGTTGCCTGATTGGGCAACTTACATTTCTGTTTAATTTAAATTTAAAAATGTATTTTCCTTGCATGTATATCTCATCTGGAACCAATCATGATTATTTTTCTATTGCTTCACATTGTTTTTTTTTTTTTTTTTTTTTTAGGGGGCAAGTAAATTGTGAACATTCATGATTCCACAAGCCTGAACCTGCCAGTAGAAATCAAAGTTAGATCTGAGGCTTGAACTATTCTGAATTGTAATGTAATGCACCATATGTTAACTTGTGTTTATTTTGCAATAGAACCAGTACCGAGGACAAGGCTCAGGGGGCATACAAGCCTGGTGCACCAAGGTATCACCCTATCGATGATGCATGCTGGAAGAAGGGAGACAAGTAAGCTATGTTTAAGTGATCCATTAACTTTTTTTCTCAAAAAGGGATATTAGAGACTTTAATCATATAAAAGTATCATTGTAAGATTATCCTGAATGATCAGCAATAATTTTCATAGAAAAAGAACGCTGTTTACCTAGTAAAACAGTGAAGTCAGATTGTATCACCTAATGCCCATTGAATTCAACTTTGAATGAATAGCGTTCCATTGATCATTGCGGTCTTGACAGACTTCCTTACATTAGTTGTTATTCAGTCAGACAGATATTGAATTACTTGAACAATACAAATTAGTTAATCTGGACACTGTTAGATCTGCTCTCCTCAGGGTACCCTACATGGCCCTTGCCCGCACTTTCTCAGACTTCCAGCAACTTTCATTCATTTGTATCTGACAGATATGAAATAGCTTGAACAACAGCCTACAAATTAAATGATAATCTTAAAACTGTTAAATCTACTTTCTTCAGAGTACCCTACATGGCACTTGCCCGCACTTTCTCGATCATCGAGGACACGAGCGGTCGTCTGAAGACCATCGAGATCTTGGCCGACTTTCTGATGTCGGTTATTCTCCTCAGTCCTGAAGACCTCAAGATGTGCATCTACCTGTGCCTCAACAAGCTAGCGCCAGCCTACGAGGGACTGGAACTCGGAATCGGAGAGACCGTCTTGATGAAAGCAATCGCACAAGCAACAGGTGGGTTGATTTTCTGATTGATTGATTGATTGATTGATTGATTGATTGATTGATTGATTGATTGATTGTTTGTTTGTTTGTTTGTTTGTTTGATTGATTGATTGATTGATTGATTGATTGATTGATTGATTGATTGATTGATTGATTGATTGATTGATTGATTGATTGATTGATTGATTGATTGATTGATAATAAAATTGATGCACTGCAACAGTTTTCAAGAAACTCTTCGTTAATCTAGAATCATTGGAGATTAATTGTAGCTTATTCAAACACATCTTAGTGCAAATGTGTGTGAAAATTGCCCGTCGATATTCAAATGCTTGAGGTAAAAAATGTGAATTACTAAAAGATGATGCATTTGTCAATTAATTTTTTTTATTTTTTTATTTCCAGGTCGAAGTATGGACAAACTGAAATCTGACACAGCAGAAAAAGGGGATCTTGGACTTGTAGCAGAGGTAAAGAAAACAAATACAACCTGTCTATAAGGGCCATGCAAAGAGACAGAATGGACATCTCTTTAAGCAGGTGGTCTTTATAATCAGGAACATTTACATGCAAATTGTTTCCTAGGGAGTCAAGATTAGTGGTTGTTATAGACTTGTTGTTTAGCTTATTGTGGCAGAAGAATGAAATGGGTTTTGATTTTTCAAATGTCTCCCTAATTCTAGAGATATTTCAGATTGAATTGGGAAGAATTTTGTAATGCTTTACGATTGTAGCCAAAAGTATCTGAATTAGGATACTTCGATCATTCACCCGAATTAGAATCTGACTTCAATTTTCCTTTTCTCACTAGGTAAACAGCATTTGTTTTCTAATAAAAATGAACACACAACATAATTTTGGAGAATATTATGATTATAATTTATTGGATTACTTTAATTGTAAATTGATAATAAATGCTTACCATCATTGATATTTGTTTACACCCCTACAGAGCAGTAGAAGTACCCAGCGCACCATGTTTGCGCCCCCCAAGCTGACCATCATTAAGGTCTTCACTAAGCTCAAGGAGATTGCAAATATGAGTGGAAACGCTGTAAGTTTGCCTTTTTAAATCTTTTAATTATTTATTATTTAAATTTAATTAAGTTTTAATTTTAAGTTTTTAATTTAATTTTCAACTATAGAGACCCAGTCAAACCTGTTTTGGGCTACTTTTTGAAGGATACAGAAAGATTAGTCTTTGGATATAAGAAAATTAAATGTCGTTATTTACATGTAATCTATGCCTTGGATAGACAAGATAAGTGGGTATTATTAGCAGGTGGTCTTTATATACAGGTGGTTGCTAGAAAATGTTTTGAACGTAGATGAGCGAAAGAGTTATATCTGTATGAATTCCTTGTAAGTTAAATATTTGACAAACCTTTATTTTTTTTGTTAACCATCAACATTTCTGAGTTTCGTGATTCATCAGGGAGTGATGACTCTCAAGTTAGTGACGTACAATTTAAATCAAATCAAATCAAGTTCATGAGGTGCTGGCATTATTTATTTTTCTTACAAATGTGTGATATTAGTACCTTTTGTTTGTTTTTCCCTATATATTAAGCTGTTTAATAGAGTAAACGATATAGGACTTATTTTGATTTGTAATTTTTCTTCTAATGATTTGAATTTTACATTTCCTTTTCTTCTATAAACTGAATTTTATATTTTCTTTTCTTCTAATGAAAGGAATTTTGCGCTTTGGTGTTGATCTTTTTTATTTATTTACAGTGCATGTCCAGAAAGATAGACCACATCAAGGGCTTACTTGTAGCATGCAGAGATTGTGAGGCCAGGTATCTTATTAGGTGAGATTATTCAAAAGTTTTAAAAAGTGTTCTACGTAAGATGCATCACTGTAGTGATCCCTGGCACATATCCCCTTAGTTGATTATCTTTCATTTATTAGAAAATTATTTTGGGGTATTGTTTCCCTTTAATCAGATGTCTTGATTTATGTAGATGATTATGAGATGTATAGGTTGTTAGTAGCCTTGGCAGATCTTGTACTTAACTGATGTTTAACTAGCCAGGCAGGCTAGTTAGCTTTAGACTTTTGACTAGCCCGCCAACATTATTGATGGAGGTTTGAGTTGGCGTAATTTCACATTTGTTGCTGTCGATGTAATTTGATTTTTCAAGGATTATTTATTGTTTAATTTTGACACTGAAAACAACAATTTCACAGACAGTAAGCACTATTTCATAATGTTGTTTGTGCAAACTGATGTAATAATGTGGCTAGCCAAACAGGCTAATTGCTCTTAGATTTTGACTAGCCCGCCATGATTTTGGCTAGTCATTGGGCGAGCGAGCGGGCAAGTATTAAGTTCGAACCCTGCTTGGACTGTTGTGTTGTCTAGAGAATAGACACATGTTATTTTGATGATATATTGAGATAATGTGGTCTTTGTTTTCATATCCCATGATTCTCCAGGTCATTAGGGGGCAAGCTACGTATCGGTCTTGCTGAGCAGTCCGTACTGGTGGCTATCGGCCATGCTGCAACCCTTGCTAAACCAGAATCAGGTTAGTATTCATTCTTCTTTAAAGTGGCTGCTTAGATGTTATGTCAACTAAATCATTCTTTCTTAAAGATTAATATGAATGTACCGCTATAATAAATAATTGCCTTTCTAGCTATTACTGAAGTGACAATCTAAACAAATCTTAAATCTCTGAGCTGTGAGGCCGCAGTTAACCCTCTATGTACCTCGGTCAACTCAAAGTCACAATACTCATTTAATTAGATTTGCTGATTTGTTCCTCAATGAATACAACAGAAAAGTGTTTAGTGAATTTTATAGGCACATGACATATTATTAAGCTGCCATGCAGATGAATTTTGAGATTAATCTACTCATGTAAACATGTCTAAAGAACTAAGTTATTGCAATGTGGTACTTGGAGGGATAATACACATGTGGGGATGCAGGGCGTCATGGTGTCACAATAACACTTGTTTATCAGTTAAAACTATTTGTAATTATGTTCCTGTGTTTGTTTTGATTCATTTAGACGACTTTCGGCTCAAGTCGAAGGTATCTGAATCTGTCAAGAAGGAAATGGATGAGGGCGCACTTCTAGTTAAAACTGCGTATTGGTAAGTGCTCTCATGAATAATGATTTTTATCAGTAATCTGTTATGCAAATATTGGAATTCTTCATTTGTATAATGCCATAAAGTTGTGTTGTAGATCTGTTTGTCAAATAATGCCTATGTCTTCAGGGCTTTTAAAAATGAATTACCAGTCAATGTGTTGCAAGCCAATCAGGGGGGTGTTTCACAAAGATCCTAAGTTGAACTTAACTCTAAGTTGGACTTGAAAAGTATGGAAAGCCATTCGTTTCCTTGAAATTTTGTTGTTAAAGTCCTTTTTCAAATGCCAGGCTTTATGTGATTATAAACTAAGCATCAACTTAAATTAGGTCTACAATACTCATTGGTTTGTAGACCTTCATTTAACCCATTGTTAACTGGAACCTGGTTTGTCCTGTATTAACCCTATGGGGATTCCAAAATATATATGTGAAGCGGTTTTTAAATAAATTACAATTATCATTCCCTCTATCTGAAACCAGTGAAATGCCGACCTACGATGCACTCTTACCAGCCTTGCTGACCCACGGTGTGAAAGAGTTGCCCAATCACTGCAGACTGACCCCCTCCATCCCCCTCAAACCCATGTTGGCGCACCCCACTAAGGGCGTCTCAGAGGTCCTAAACAGGTTCCAGGACACCCCCTTCACATGCGAGTACAAGTATGACGGCGAGAGGGCACAGGTATGTAGAACCAACTCTTCACAGGTTGTCATGCGTGGTGTTGCTAGACTGCGGGTCGCCATTTGAAGCTAAGACTAGTTCGTGCACACTGCACATCACTCGGCTAATGTGTTACACATGATGTGTGCAAGGAGTTCGCAAGATGGGTGCGTGCATCCGATTTACAAATGCAAACTCCCTTTAAAGGGACTTAATAGTAACATTGTCCAAATCCTCAAAATCCAATTGGAATTCGAGCGGTTCCCTCATAACTTGTATTCGTATTAACAATAAAATCATGAGACAGGTTTCTGTTTTTCAAATTTACCTTTCGTTAAAAAGATATTTACGAGTGAAGTGTTCAAAACCGTGTACAAAGTGAGTGCAATGAGTTAGTGAATATCACTTTGCTTTTTGCTCATTACTCGGCCATATAACGTCCATTTAACTTGAAATTTTCACACAACACCCAGTAGACATATCAGATAACAAGAATATACATTGTATCAACCACTCATCACTTTTTGCACATGTAAACAAAGTTACTAGATCCCTTTAAGGTATGATGAAAGGGGTTAAAAGTTCCCAATCCATTGTCACTGTGTGGTCTTGATGAAGCAGCTAGATACTAGAACTGTTTGAAACTAAGTAGGCACATACATTTAGAAAGATTATCCTCAAAATCTAGCTGGCAGATCTATCAAGTTATTATTGATGAGTAGCGATAACAATTCAATTCAATTCAATTTGTGTGAAACAGAAATGATAGAACGTTTTATGAGTGCATACATATGTTTGGAAGAAGGCTTAGACCTAAACCAAAAACAACAGCAAACCTTCTACGATGTGAAGCCGTAACAAGCCCACACTTATTGGTGCAACATTAAATATGGAAATAAACATCTTCTGTCTTTTTAAATTTTAGAACCATTTGAAGAATTGTTCTTGTATTTTTGTTTTGTTTCATTGTAGATTCATTTGTTGGAATCAGGCAAGATCCACATCTACAGCAGGAACCAGGAAGACAACACAAGCAAGTACCCTGACATCATTGCAAGGTAATTTTACACTATATTTGATGTTTATAATAGAACTTAAATTGTATCAAAATAATATTGTATCAAAATAATATTGTATACAAAATAATATTGTATACAATATTATTACCATGTCTTGAGCATTAGGAAACAATGGATTTTCCACAAGAAAATCATTTGATTTAATTTGCTATTTAATTCTGTTTGACATTTATTTTGTATAACTTGTTATAATAGTTTATGTATTGTATCTGTTGATGTTTTTATGAAGAATGTAAATCAACTGAAATGAAATTAAGTAATTATTAACAATCTATCCATTTTGAAAATAATCAGAATATTCATGTGTTTGAAAAGCAGTATACCATTCTTAGAGAATAAGTCTGAAATAACCTACTGTAGCCTTGCCAAATCCAGCACCCAAGGTGACCAAAATAGTTCAAAACTTGATCCTGGAGTGGTAATCTTTCATGGAAGTCATGGAAGTGGTAGAGTGGGGCCAAGATAAAGAAATCATGCCTTTTCAAGTCCGAACAGCACCGGAAAGTAAACATTTGATAACAAACTTTGAACTTTTAGAAGAAGACGATGTCAAATCTTCTACTCTTGACACAATAGCGGTGTCATGGGACCAAGAGAATAAACAGTTCCTGCCTTTCCAAGTCCTGAGCAATAGAAAACAGAATAAGCAGCAATTACATTTGATCTTTTGACCTATGACCTCTGACTTCTTGACCCTCAGGCCTAAATCTGCGCTGAAAGAAGATGTCAAGTCCTGCATTCTTGACACAGAAGCGGTAGCGTGGGAACAAGGGAAGAAACAGATCCTGCCATTCCAAGTTCTCAGCAACACAAAACTGAATAATTATTAATTTCATTTGATCTTTTGACCTCCTTAATGTACGTGCTATTTTACTTTTGACTCCTTTAACATCAGGCTTAAATCTGCGCTGACAGAAGACGTCAAGTCCTGCATTCTCGACACGGAAGCGGTAGCGTGGGAACAGGAGAGGAAACAGATCTTGCCATTCCAAGTCCTCAGCACCAGGAAACTGAATAATTAACAATTAGATTTTAACGTTTTGAACTTTGACCTTTGACCTTTGACTTCAGGCTTAAATCTGCGCTAACAGAAGATGTCAAGTCCTGTATTCTCGACACGGAAGCGGTAGCGTGGGAACAGGAGAGGAAACAGATCTTGCCATTCCAAGTCCTCAGCACCAGGAAACGGAAGGACGCCGACGCTGAGAACATCAAGGTCCAGGTCTGCGTGTTTGCCTTCGACCTTCTCTACTTGAACGGAGAGGTAAAAATAAATTGAGAGAATTATTTTTTAAAATACTGCTGTAAACTTCTTATTTACTGGAAAATTTACTGAAATGTAAGACAAATGAGTCAGTAAGGACCTAGCCCACGATCCTAGCAGGATCTTCGTCAGGGAAAAAATGACAATAAGGACAGGATGACATAAATGGTACCCTGGGGTACCAAATGAAAATCTGCCATTTTGTTTAATTATTTTTTTTTTTTTCAGGGCTGTACACTAGGGTACCAAAGAGTGTAAAATTATTTTTGTTATGCTTTATTTACGTTCAAAATGCTCTCTTTGCGGCCGGGGTAGCGTGCATACAAGCGCTGCATGCACAATGCAATACACCAGCGGCGTCCATGATTGCTCTGCTGTATGGTTGTACTTCGGGTGGACACAAGATGGCGCTACACAATGCGGGATACTGGGGTACAACGGTACCCCGGGGTACTGCGTGTGTCATCACATGTAGACTATGGACTATAAAGACATATGCACAAATAGGGGCATACATACCGGGAACTGTGAGGAAACACAGTCACTTGGATTGATAAAGTCTCTAAGCTTGTCAACCAAATAATTCAGGTTAGTAGATGCTGAATCTCAATCTGGTGATGTTTTTGATATTAATCTTCATGAGTTGATATTTCATCATTCCGTCTTGTTTGTTCCTTTCAGCCTCTAGTTCGGAAGCCACTGAGAGAAAGGAGAGAAAAGCTGAGGTCACATTTCAAGGAGGTCGAAGGAGAATTCGTCTTTGCCAAAGCCATGATCTCATCCGACGTGGACGATATTGCTGAGTTTCTGGAGGAGTCTGTGAAAGGTACAGATTTGTATTAATTTCTCCTTTCTATACAGTTATTTATCATGTATTTGATTGTTTTGACTTTATTTATATCTAAATAGACAAGAAAATCTGAATATTTTGCCATTCATTTTTGCTTCTAAATGGGGACAAACAAATTGTCTACTTTTCAAGACTGCCTAAATCAAATGAATATGAAATGAAATACTCCATAGAATACTACATAGAACATAGAACTCTATTTCAAATTACAGTGGCTCTTTTATAGCATTTCTGGGGCTAAATCGCCCCATGTATGTATTACACTGCTTCGAAATCACCCGATTGTTTCTTTGTTTGTTTTCTTCCAGGCAATTGTGAAGGATTGATGGTTAAGACTCTAGACAAGGATGCCACATATGAAATCGCCAGACGCTCACACAATTGGCTCAAGGTATTTTCGTTAGACATTTTTATATCATTATCGATTACATTCCTTGTTATCACGTTAAAACCATATTATAAAGCAGGCAAACCTTGTTTTAGCTACCCACTTTATAAAACAACCAGATGTCGTGATTTATGGATTCATACATAGTCACTGATTATGTTGTGATGTGTTGTTTAGCCCAATTGTCATATTTTCTGCTATGAATACTGCTGTTGCCCTAACTCATGATCAGAATGAACTCATAATTAATTATTAAATTGATAACTTACAATGATTTATAAACAATGTATAACTGTAATGATGGATAAATAATTCTCTATTTTGGTTTTTATTTTCTACAGCTGAAGAAAGACTACCTTGAAGGCATAGGTGACACGCTGGATGTGGTTGTGATTGGTGGATACGCTGGGCGTGGCAGGCGAGCGGGGACGTACGGAGGCTTCCTATTGGCCTGTTATGACGAAGATAATGAGGAGTTCCAATCAATCTGTAAGGTAAGATCAGTCAGCCCGCTGTACAGGGTTAACACAGGGCCTGGAAAACCTGGAGATTCAGGGAATTTCACTTTTTGTGATTTCCATGACTTGTAAGGCAGGGAAATTGTAAAGTCATCTCTTTATTCATGGAAAGTCATGGAATTTCATTTATCTGCATTTCTTCAGTGCTGGAATACAACCAATTTTTTACACAAAGAACCGAAAGAGGTTAAAGAACTTTGTTTACCGTGGTGAGAAGTCATGTAAAAGTCTTGGAATTCTTGCTCGGAAGGTCATGGAAATTCATGGAATATGACAGAAAAGTAAGGGTATGAACTCTACTACACTGCAAAAAAGTCTTCGCATTTATTGTACGTGTAATCATGCCCAACTGGTTGTGAATGGTTAATGAGTAAAAACATCCGACCCGTCAAAGACCGATAACTTTGAGAGATTCTCATGTACTGATACAAGTAATACATTGTTAGGAAGGGGAGAAAATACACTTTCTGCTCATTTTATTTTTCAAGGATAAGTTTATTACAAAAAGTTAATATTCATAAAAAAATGGCATTGATTTCACCTTTTTTAAGGTGATTATTGTGTGCCTGAAATACTTCTTAACCAGGGAGGAATCTCAGTAAAAGTGATATATTATTAATTACATTCTTGAATTTGGTCATGAAAACATGGAATATGATTTCATGCATGGATCAGGTGCATGGATAGGAACAATGACTCAATTTTCATCAGTGATGCAAATAAGTTTGGTAGTTAAGGCCAATGTCTCTTCAATCCCTTCAATATATTAGTAGTGCCAGATTGAGGATAGTTGTCATATTTGTACTATGATTGTCCCTATCCATTGGGCAATAGAGGGGGACAAGCAGTCATTATACCTTTCTATCCTTATCAAGAATTTGTGAGTTTGTCTCCCTCTTGAGTCAACTTGTGATTTTGTTTTAACACTGAGTGCCAGGGATTTGATGATCTATGGCATTTGTGTTTATTGTGTTGTGCACAAATGCGAGCTTGGCACTCATAGAAACTCGAATGTGCACTGAGTTTGGTCCATTCAGACAAAATTACGATCTTCTCAGTGCCCATGAGCCACTTGGAAGGAATGCTCCCCAGGTTTGCATTGTATCCTATAACTCGGCTAGTATGCTCCCCGGGGAGTTGAGAAAGTACGCAATATCATTGTGTTGGTTTGAAATGTACCTGATGACCATGGGTAATAATAATTTAAATAATTATTTAAGCGCAGTAGAGTATATATTTATAGTAGCTGCGCTATATAAATGTTCATATTATTATTATTATTAATATCATTGTAAAGCGCTTAGAGATGATTATCAATCATATTAGGTTCTATATAAATCAAGTATATTATATTATTATTATATATGTTGTCTTTGTCTTTGTCCAGATTGGCACTGGGTTCAAGGAGGAGGAACTGGAGCAGCACACCAAGTTCCTCAAGAATCATGCGCTCGACAAGCCCCGCCCCTACTACAACTTTGACTCCTCCCACACGCCCGATCAATGGTTCGACGCTGTGCAGGTGTGGGAAATCAAGGCTGCTGATTTGTCGATTTCACCCGTCCACAAAGCCGCCATTGGAATCGTAAGTTTCCTTTCTTTGCGCTAGTTCTGACAAAAAAATTAGCAAACAATTAATAAACAATAAACCAGATTTATAATAGAAATGTGAATATTTACTCAGAAACTATAGTCTCTCGAAACTCATACTTTTTTCAGCGAAAAAAAACGATCCTTAATTTTTCTGTCATAATGAAAGAATTGTTGTTAGTATTAATAGGAAAGATTGACCTTAAAAATCTAACATGATGTTTTAATTTATTGCAATCACAGGTGGATCCAGCCAAGGGGATTTCCCTCCGATTCCCCAGATTCATCCGTATCCGTGACGACAAGAAGCCAGAGGAGGCAACCAGCGGCTCACAGGTAATACTAGTACTCAATTTTCATTCACATTTTAATCCTACTTCTGATTTCATCATACTGTACATCTGGGGGGTGTTTCACAGAGATCCTAAGTTTATCTTAGCACTAAGATGGTCTTAAATATTATGGAAAGCCATTAGTGTCTTGAAAAAGTTTTGTAAAAGTTATGTTGAAATGCATAAAATGTTGATTCAAATCATATATATTTTCTAATTATCAAAGAAATTTCATGAATTTTATGTGAAGATCATGAATCTCTTTGATATATGATTTGAATCAACATTTTATGCATTTCAACATAACTTTTACAAAACTGTTTCAAGACACTAGTGGCTTTCCATAATATTTAAGACCATCTTAGTGATAAGATCAACTTAGGATCTTTGTGAAACACCCCCCTGATTTTGATCGACTTTGCTTAAAGTGATCCGTTAACTTGATGAGGTTTTTCCAAAAATGATATTTGAGACTTTGAGTCTTTTAAATGATGTGTGATAGCTTCGTAGAAGAAAAAAAAAGCTGCTACCTAGTAAAAAAAAGGTGAAAACTAAAGTCAAGATTTTATCACCTACTGGCTACTGCTCGTTAATTTTGACCAAAATCTAAAAGCATTCCTTGCAAGCTTTTTGAAGCAATCATAAACATCTCCATAGTTAGGGAGACATTTAACAAATCAGAACCCATTTCATTCTTCTGCTACAACAAGGTACAAGTGAAATGGGGGAAGCTTCAGGTGATTTGGGTTGAATTTGTCGCAAAGGAAGACATCAAAACAACAAAAGAGAAAAGCAAAATTGTTGTAAATGTATTTTATTCATATTTCAGACAAAGGATACAAACTCATCGCAAAGGTAGACATAAAAACAACAAAAGAGAAAAGCAAAATTGTTGTAAATGTATTTTATTCATATTTCCAAACAAAAAAGGATACAAACTTGTCGCAAAAAAGTTAAAGTTAAAGTCTTTCCCGTACCAATGTTGGCACATAAGGCGGCGCCTATCTCCGTTTCAATAGCCCTAGGCCACACGTCTACTAAATGTAGCGAAAGTTACAGAAGGGGGCTAGTCCTCTGGTAACTCGTGTGATTAACTTTCCCTTCTCCATTCTATAAATGCCGAGTGGCTGGCTAGAAGGCAGAAGGTACCATTTTAAAAGTCTTTGGTATGACTCGGTCTGGGTTCGAACCCGGGACCTCCCGTGCATGAGGCAGACACTCTAACCGCTAAACCACCATGCTAGGTTAAACTTGTCGCAAAGGAAGACATAAAAACAACAAAAGAGAAAAGCAAAATTGTTGTAAATGTATTTTATTCATATTTCCAAACAAAAAAGGATACAAACTTGTCGCAAAGGAAGACATAAAAACAACAAAAGAGATAAGCAAAATTGTTGTAAATGTATTTTATTCATATTTTCAGACAAAAGGATACAAACTCATCGCAAAGGAAGACATAACAAATAAAAAGAGATTGTATTTTAATTGTAATTGTATTTTATTATTCCTATTTGTTCAATGTCTGATTGTTACTTTTCTCAGGTCGCTACCATGTACAACAACCAGGACCAGATCAAGAACCAGCAGGGCAGCAAGGCTGCTCACAACGAAGAGGACTTCTATTAAAGGGAACCACCACCCCAAAATAATATTCTTATGAATTAAATATAATAGTTTTAGTAGTCCATTCCACCGACAAGTTCAGAAAAAATTGGTTTCCAGACAAATTATATAATTTGAGGACCTATCACGATACTGTGGTATATGAAGACTAGTCCATTGTCTAGGATGTACGCGTCTACTGTGCTTCTTTTGTCTTCTTGTCTTCTTGGGACACTTCGGTTTAGAAAGAGAAGGGCGCTATGTCACATTGTGCTCATAATGAAGAGGATTTCTGTTTCTAATCTTAACACCTGTACTACCGAACTATATGAAGTCTATAGACTAGTACTTGAGATATATGGCTGTGCTAAAACATAGTTACAAGCAACAAGCCTATATACTCACAATGCCGATGTCTTCTATCAAGCTATTCCCTCTCACAAATTATTATACTGATGGAGTTAATATGTGTTACTCACAGTAATGACAAAATGTGCACACATGAATGCAAACTTTCCATTACATTATTATATTTCTTTGTTGGAATGAATGTATATTAGTAAATTTTGTATAGAGATGATTTAAGTTGTTGATCTGCATGTGGCAGTATAAAATGACCTTATAAATGCTAGTAGAAGATCATTTGAGTGGACACCAATTAGAGTATTGACTCTTAAGTGCCCAGTATGTTGTGATCAGAGTTTGTCTACCCTTGTAAATAGAATAGAAGAATCAAATCCAAATCAATCTGTGTCGAAGAATTAAAGGTATAGTGAAATCCCGGCTTTGATTCAGGTTTATAGCTTTGAATATGTGCCTATATTGATATACCACACTCTTTTTTTCAAAGAAGTCCTTAAGTTGGGCAAAAAAGGTAAATTTCATGCAACTTTTTCGCATCGGCGTTCCATACTCCTAAAAAAGTTATTTATAGCGGATGGCGCGCGTGTGCGTACGTGCTCATCGGGTCATGACGTCACATGAGGACCACAGCACGGAGTACAAAGTACGAACGTGCATGGTTTACATGCAGAGCCTTTGACTTGCTAGTAAAACAAACTCGTATTTGCTTGGAAATTGAGGCTGAAAATGCCTAAATAATGCATTGTAGCAGGATGCAGCAACACATCCGAGTGTGGATCCTCCATGATATAAACTTAAACAAAACTTTTGCAAATATTGAAAAAAAAATCGAAATAATATCTCTCTGTCAACGTGAGTAGATGCACTCAGCGTGTACGTCTATCACAATAGAGTACCAAGCTATTCTGCGATTGTCCTTATGTGACGTCACAAAGATGACATCATTTTTCTTCGCCCGGACTCAATTTTTTTACGGGGGTTCCTAAAGTGAATTTACAAGTTGATTTTTTTTTTTTACCGGGTTTTCCCACGAGGAAAATATGTTTTTATTAGTAATCTTCATGAAAATCTACCTTAGATACAGTAAAACACAATTTTCAGGTAGTTTTCTTGTCTGTAGAGCTTTAAATACAATAGTACTTTGCATTTTACCAATATTGATAACTAGTGTGTATGTGGCCACAGCTGTAAAAAAAATTTGAAATAATCAGAGTGTATTAGTAAGCAATCCAAAATCAATATCTTTGCGCATTGTGAAGAGTCCAAGAGAGTTTTTATTGTATAGTAAACTTATTGCAAGGTAAACTTGTTGGTACTTAACGATAATATTATATTATTATGAATAATTATGTCAATAAATATCTGAATAGCATACAAGGTCATACATTTGTATGATGAACTGGAAAAAAAAATATTGAAGTTCTCCAAGGTTCCTTGTTTTCTCTAGATTTGATAATCAACTGAATAATTTGGATAGAAAGTTTAATTCAGATCATTAAAAAGTACAGGGGTGTTGCATAGTGAGTTACGTTTAATCGCAAAGTCGCGTTCGTAAGTCAGAAAATGCGCCTAAATACGAAAATCTGATTGGCTTCAAATGCGCATATTTTCTGACTTGCGATCAATCACAACTCTTTATGCAACACCCCCTGGATATATAAAATAAAATTTTAAAAGTAGATGTTATTGACATAGGGGGAGTGGAGGTCTACAAAATGTTGAAAATATTAAGCATAATTGTAAAATATAAGGTCTTTTGCAAAATATTGTAATTTTCATTGTAACTATTGTAACTGTTAATGCAGTAAATACTTGTACAAATTTAGGGTAAAAGTTGACTGCATAGATATGCTGGTCATGTTAGTTACCTAGTGACTGATCAAATTAACATGATTTTTCAAGATATTTTGAGTATTATGATATTTTTGTTAATGTTGCTTCTTTTGTATTATAGTCTTATTCATGAAATGATCTGCCTTTTTGTAATTATTTTCTACAATGAAATAAAATTTCATAACCATTCAAATTGTTGATGCATTTTTTTTCTGAGGAGATTTTATTCTATCATTAAGTGAAAAAAGTTTGTATTTGGTGGTGTTTTTTTTTATAGTATAGAGGTAGTTTTTGTATTCAATAGACTACATGTAGGTCACAAACATATTCACATTTTTAAGTTAAAAGAAATTAAAATTAAAAACCTGAAATAAATGAAAAATGAGCAATAAAAATCTCATCTGAGACCTCTAGATTGCTAGACCGGTGCTCTAACCATAAAGCTAATAGGCCCTATTGATGGTGGTCCTTTCCAGCAACCCTTTTCAAAGCTATATGGAATCAACTTGGGGATTCTGGGAAGGACTACAATGTCATCAATAGGGCCTTGTGGCTCGACGGTTAGAGCACTGGTCTAGCAATCCAGTTCTCTGGTTTGAGTTCCGGCAAAGCCCAATTTTCTTTGCTCATTTTGCATTTAACATGAATATTCAGATTTTAAGGAGAAATCCCCCACTGGCAATCTACTTTGATTAGGTTCTCTATACATAACAACATTTCGCCTTTTGTTTGTGCACAAATCCTGCGAGCTGCATGAGCCATCAAAAAGAGGCCAAGCTTATTTGTTTGGGACTGACATTTTAGCGCGATCAATTAAAAATCCTGGTTTTAAAGATTGTACATATTGGCAGCCTCCATGCTGTGTGTGGCGTATGGGGATTAGCTCGGTGACTTTGAATGATTTTCCTCCCTTGCTCACAAATTTTTTAAATATGAGCATGAAATTCTGTTTTAATGTGTACAGAACATAATCAAAAGTAGATTAAAGGGGGCAAACTTCTACCTTAAATTAAGCATGCTCCTTGCTTGATGACCTAGAAACAAGTCATTCAGTTAATCCCTTCCTAATAAATACAGTGCTATAATTGGTATCCTCCTTGCAAACATTAGTTGTTGCTTTCGTGGTTAAACCTCGGGCAAGCTTTAAGGTTGCCAGGAACAATATAATGATATAAAAATATGCTATGCTAGTAAATTGTCTGTAGTGTGGTGTGAAACAAATATCTTGATCCCCATCGTGTGGTAACTGGTAGAGCCGTATGTCTATCTAAACCGAACACAAAAAGTAACTACCCCCCTAAACAACAGCTCATAATTTCTTAACCAAGAATCGTTTCAAGATTTTGTTCTGCCAAAATATTTCTATGATAGTTAGGAAAACAATATGTAAAAATGAGAGGTAACCATTAATCCATGGCTGAGTAAGCACACATTTAAGAGAAAAAAGTAATATTTAAAAATTCGCAACATTGATATTATTATTGCAGTATATTGAGTATTGAAATATTATGGATTGCACTGTGTAACAATTGCAATTATTGCATATCACCACATGTGCCATTACAAAAATAAAATGGATAGAATTTCAATCAGCATTGTTTCATAAACCAAAATTAATGCATTCAGTGCTGTTTCACAACAATGTACAGGCATGCGCAAGTTCTTGTGACTTTTGAAAGTGGGTCATTTTGTCTTTAATCTGTGCCCATTCAGCCATGAAGTAATGGATATCTCTGATTTTCTCACAAGATGTTTATAACAACTGTATAAATATTGTGGTAAAACTAGCTTAAGGCAATTATTATTTATGAAATTATAAGCATTTGTTTAGGGGAAGGGGGGGGGGGGGGGTAGTTACTTTTTGTGTTCGGTTTATATACGGCTCTGGTAACTTGTAGTGGTATAGCGCCATCACCTGCTAACATATAGAATAATCAATTTCTCACGAGTCTTGTCTGTGGAACTTTTCGATCGCCATGCATGGCAAACGTCAGGACTCAGATATTCAGATTTCGCACTTTGTCAGTGCAGAGACCCATTGCAGAAAGAGATACAATCGATTGTAAGGCCCGGCGCAGACAGAGCCGACTCGACCCGATCTGACTGGTTTCAATCAGGCTAGAGTTGGGCCCGGTCGGTCGGATCCAATTCATCGTGTTGAATCGGCCCCAACTGGCATCCGACTGTATCTCGACTGGCAAAATGTGTGTTGCAACGCACCGAAAATTGAGCCGATCCGAATGAAAACCAGTCGGATCGGGTCGAGTCGGCTCTGTCTGCAGAGGGCTTAAGTATTACAATTAGTTGTAAGTCAGGTCATGTGTTCTCAATGCGCAAATCTGAGTAAATCGATTGTATCTCTTTCTGCAACGGGACCCAGAACATGTCAAATAAAAACACAATTGAACGAATCCATTGAGATCCTTATTTGTCAGTCGATTTGCAGATTAATCAACTAATTAATAATAGTAGCGATTTATTTACCCATGGTAGCCACTACCAGGAGGACCTGCATAACATACACGTTACTGTTAAAGCATGTTACTTCATTCTATGCATGGCGAGTACCTGCCTACAAGGCAGTGACACAATTGTTATCTTGGTCTTGTTATGACCTGGCCGAGGCTCGAACCCACAACCTCCCGTGCATGGGACAGACGCTCTATACCGCCGAACCACCTTAAAATGCCTGATTAGATACTGCTGGTGGTGTATAATTATCTTCGGTAGCAGTGCTTTGCACATGCATGCAATATATGGCGGAACAACAAAATATTCAGATTGCCAGAAAATAATCATCTGCTTAGCTCGGACGTTTAGAATTTCATGAGACTGTTGAAAAGACGGATGTTAGAACATCTCTTGGGTCGAAATATAAGGTTTTATAGATCAAGGCATCAATTATACATATTGTACATACACCCTTGGGCGATACACGATGTAGACATTGCCACGTGGCAAAGCGTGTGCTTCCTATATAAGGGGCACAGGCCCGTATAGCCAGGAGGTGCGTTGGGTGCGTACCCACCCCCCCCCCCCCCCCTTCCCCAAATTCAGAAAGGTCCACTTTTTTAACGGTCTCGGCCATCTAAACTAAACTGGTCTCCGGGGCCACGATTAGTCTTGGCGATGACCCCCCCCCCCCCCCCCCCCCCCCCCCACTCCCCCTCCTACACTCACACACAACTCAAACCAGTGGTCTCGTTCTCGCACGATCGGTCTCGGTCCCGTTTTTGCAAATTATACGCACCCCTTTGAAATAATATGTTGGGGGTACTCTTAATTTCATTACAAATACAAAATATTTCCGGTCAAAAACCTCTCCAGAGTTCGTACAGGCAATGTTTTAGATGGCTGTATAAATACATCATCAATTATGCATTATTGTTAATACTCCTTCGGGTATTATAGATACTGTTCATATACAGCATAATATATGCCTTGCCCTAAAAAGTCGAGTTTTATGCTATATAATTTTTTTTGTTGTTGAACTAACGTACGGTATGTGCGTCCCACAACCCGTCCACACAGCATGTACCTGACTTGCGAATCTTTTATTAAAAATATGTTCTGTTCAAACCTTTAAAATAATGAGTTTGTATTATTTTATTTAGTTCATCATGGTAACAAGCCTGTTATCAGCCGGGGCTGCTTTTTACATAAATTAACACACAAAACAATATAAACGTTCTATCTATCTATCTATCAGGCTATAGTTCATCTGAACGTTGGACGAAGCCCTCCTCATGACATTTCCATTCTCTTCTGTCTCTAGCTATCCTGAGCCATGCGGCCGTTCCCATGTATGCTGTTAGTTCATCTCTCCATCTTTACTTCTGCCTTCCTCTTCTTCTCTTTCCATTATGTTATAAACGTTATACAGACAATAATGATGAATATGTAAATTATGTCAGTTCGTTCAAATGGAACACAAATAAGAATGTCGCTTTTCTTCAAAGATGTACAAATGATGTGCTGATGATTGCTTTAAACAATCATTCTTTTGGGAAAATTGTTCCGGGGTCTTGAGGGGTGTGTGTGGATGCAGTAATGTAAATATGGATGTGTGGGCGCCACCAAGGTGATATGATAATGATCGTCTTGTTTTCATTTGTAGACTATCCATTTGGACACTTATAACCTTACCTTTATGCTATCAAAATGATGATGATAATAATGATGAATTGATGATAATAATAGTTTATAGTGCATATCAAAACTATTGAGAAATTCGAATGCTCGTTAATACCGTGATTAATACCCGTAATTTTCTCAGCCAGAACTATCCAACGGATATTTATAAATCAAACATTT